>CANTUT010000486.1:572500-645000 GCA_947687605.1 Reutealis trisperma
TTATAGGTAAGAGTATTAGTTAACATCTTTTCCTTATCTCTTCATTTTCTAAACCTATACTCTAATTCTAAACCTTTACTCTAGTACATCCTTTGTCAGAGCACAACTTACCCTTCCTAACTCTCAACTTTCCAAACCTTTGTTTTGATACCACTTTTGTCAGAGTATAACATACCCTTCCTAAATCTCCTTTTTCTAAACCTTTGCTCTGATACTTATTCTATTAGAGTATAATTACCTTTCCTAACTATCCCTCTTCTAAACCTTTACTTTGATGCCACCTTTGTTAGAACACAACTTACCATTCCTAGCATTCCTCTTTCTAAATCTTTGCTCTAATGTACAACTTACCCTTCATAACTCTTATATTTTAGAGCTTTTTGCTCTAATACTACCTCTATCATTGATGGTCTGAAGAAAACTACATGGTAGATGATTTTTAGTCCAATCAAACCTACTTATTTAAAATTTAAAAGTCTTAAATCTTCTTCCACAGTTCCTCACTATCTAGTTCATTTCATATCTATCTAGACACCAAATTCTTGTTAGTGAATGTACCATTTCTTCCACGCAATCATGTATTAAAGGTTATTAAACTAGGCTTTAATATCTTTATAAGAGTTGTAGCTTTATCTGTTAGCTTTTCAATGCATTTTGAATCACCTCTTTTTGACATATGTAATGCAAGTTATGGCTAAAATACTAAAGGGTTTCTAGGTTGTTAGGATTATAACGCGAATAACACCTAAGCTATATGCGTGTGAAGGGCCTTCTGAGCATATAGCTACCTGTATAGAATCAAGCATGAGTTAGTAACGATAGGGGCATGCCTAAGCGCACACCTATAGCCAAATTCTAGCATGCCTAAGGCTCTTTCTTTGTTTTTCTAATTGATTTTTGACCTTTCTCTGTTTATGTACTTTTAAGGGTCCCATATGCAAGAAAAACATAGAAAACACAACTTTAAACAATAAATTAGCATCAAAACATGTCGCTGAAGTAAGAAATTCAGAAATATGAAGAAAACTTAATTTAATTGGTTAACATTGATTAATACATAATCTAAACATCAAGTAATCATAAAAAGGACTGACAAACATCAAAACAAACCTAGACTCCTAAAATCACATATCTAAAATGAACAAAACAAGCCATCGTATGAATTAAAGTAATATTAAAAGGATGAGAAAACATATATATTCATAAAATCAGTTTGAATTGGATGGGAATGATTGAGAATTTGTCTCAATCCATCACACATCCCTTTTCTATTACTCAAAAATAATTTAATCACGAAATCAAAACAAATAATGCAATCAAAATTAAGGAAATTGCATAAATCATATTATTAACCAAGAACATAAAATATGTAAATATACTTAATTGATTACAAAATCGAATGAGAAATAGAAAAGGATTGATTGAAAAAGTTGTTTAATCAATCCTTCATCATCTATAATGATAAAACTAAAAATACTAACTATGTAGCATAACATAAATATAAAACGAAAACACAAATAAGAAATGTTAAATTAGAAAAGAACTCTAAAGAGAACTTATTCTGATCAATTTCTTTTCAGCAGAATCACAACAATATAATAAAAACAACACATATGAATAATAAACAACAGATTGAAGCATAGAACCAAATGATTAAATGCATGAATATGAATGAATAAAGGAGAAATAAAGTAAATTAATAATAAAACATAAAGGAATCCCTTCTTGATTACCTATCCATTGGCTAATCCAAATCCATTGAGGGATTTGGAGCAATGGAAATCTTGGGTAAGAGAAGATTCAACTCTTAGGTTACAAATATCATTTGCATACCTTAGATTCTTTGAAGAGTAACTCACAAGTTCTTAGTTCTCAGGTATTTTTGGTGTTTTGATTTTTGGTTCTTTATTGTAAGAAATGAGAGGTGAGGAAGAAGATGAATATTCTAGGGTTTCTTAAGCTCTAATATTCATATTGGTAGCCAAAGAAGGTTTTCCTTTGCTTCACAAAATAATTTAGTTTTATACTTATGTTTTAGAAAAGTTTCCTTAGGAAGATAGGATTTTTTCTTGATTTGGGGAGTTGATTCCTCTATTAACTCCTTCAATTGAGGTGAAACACTAATTCCCTTTAGAAAATAATGAGAAATGGATTAGGTTAGGTTAAAAGGATGAATTTAGAGATTAAAAATGGATTAGAGGCCCACAAATGAAAATCCAACATGTACGCACACATGGAGAGCACGCACATATAGTAAGAAGGGCTATACGCATGTGCCTATAGCTAGGCATATAGCACATCCCGTTCTTCTTGCTGACTTCCCAAGATCTAGAAATTGAAAAATTTTATCCTGGGGACCAAAGGGAAATTTTCTAAAATTATTTTAACAGCCCAAATTAAAAGATATATCATTTAAAATCAAAGATCAAAAATATTTTCAAATCTAAAACCTTTGTCCAAAGAATTTTGACAAAAAACCCCAAATCACATACTTTCAACCACAAAAGACTAAGTTTGTGATTTACTCTCCAAGAGAAAATTTGTTCATCATCATCAGGTTTTAGGGGATGAAAATTTAGCATTCACACATCCATAATCTCATTGATAGTGGTACAAGTGGTTTGATTCTTTATGGTTGGCCATACTATTTTAGGAGCCAGTATGGTAGCTGTATGTATTTCAAAAAACTTGAAGATGGCTTATTTATGTATTTGCTGCTTTATGTTGATGATATGCTTATTGCAATGAAGTATATGTCTGAGATCAACAAATTAAAATCAAAATTGAGTGGTGAGTTGAGATGAAATATTTCGGAGTAGCCAAGAAAATTCTTGGTATGGAGATTCAAAGAGATAGAGCTGTATGAAAACTTTATCCTGCTCAGAAGAGTTTTATTGAAAAAGTTTTAGAGTGTTTTGTTATGAAAAATGCTAAACCTGTATGTAAGTACTCCACTTGCTACTCATTTCAGACTTTCTGCTGCTATGTCACCATAGTCAGAGAATGATATTGAGTACATGTCACATGTTCCTTACTCCAGCATTATCGGTTGTCTCATGTATGTTATGGTGTGTACTTGTCTTGATATTATACATACAACTAGTATTGTTGGTAGATATATGTTTAATCTCGACAAAGAACACTGGTAAGCAATGAAATGGATTTTGAGATATTTGTGTAGTATTACTAATTCTTGTTTGGAATTTGAAAAGAGTGAGGGACATTTGCTTGGTTTTTTTGATTCAAACTATGTAGTTGTTCTTGACAAATGAAGATCTATTATAGGATTCGTATTTTCTTTTGGTGATACTACTATCAGTTGGAAAGCTACTTTATAGTCTACAATTGCATTATTCACTACAGATGCAAAGTCCATGGCATTTGTTGAGGCTACTAAATAAGCCATTTGGTTGAAAGGATTGTTTAGTGGGTTCAATTCAAATCAAAATGTGATTTTCATCCATTGTGATAGTCGGAGTGCTATTCACTTAACAAAAGATCAAATGTTTCATAAGAGGATGAACCATATTGATGTAAAATATCATTTTATTCATGATGTTATCTCTCAGGGTAATATTTCTATTAAGAAAATTGGTATTCCATATAATTCAGTTGATATGTTGACAAAATCTCTTCCAGTGAGCAATTTCAAAAATTGTTTGGATTTAATTAGTATTTTTCATACTTGAATTGCCTTTATTGGCCTAAGAGAAGAAAGTGGAGAAACTTTTTCTAACTTTAAGGAAATTCAAGCCAACGTGGAAATTTGTTAGTAATGTATTGAATTTTTAGCCCACAAGTTTAATGGCTAAAGCCTATTCACTTTTTCCTATCATACACTATCGCATATGAGATTGCCTCCTTAAGAAGAAGCGTGTGATCAATTTAGAACCAAATATTTTACTTAGCATTGGAACATAAAACGTGTACTTATTCTTGTCCATATTTTGCACTTAGATGAGCACTATATATAAAGCATTGATGAGACATTCAAGAGCATCAAATTAGAAAGTGTGAGTGTGTGCATGAGTGATTATTTGGTTAATTTCTTATGAAGTCCTTTGTAGGCTTTAGTCTCTCATTTAGGTCCAATAAAATTTTATTTTATAATTACTTTATTATTTTGTTAGTACATTTAGAGAGGTAAGCTTATAGGGTGTGTTCGGGTTCAAGGGCTTGAGTCTTATTTTCATTTAAATTTGTACTCCTCAATTAATTAGTGGATTTTACTTCTCCCTCTCCTAGGGACATAGGCTTATGCTGAACCATGTAAATTCTATGTCTCTACTATTTTATTTATTTCTTGCTTTTATCGTCCATTTGTTCTATCGTCCATTTGTTCTAACACTTGAAAATTCTCCAAATTGCTTATGGTAACATCTAACTTCTACTTGAAGAAAATGGAATACCTTAAAAGTTTCAAATATGAAGACATAGGCTCCATTTTTTCACATAAAATATTTTTCCTAGAAAATATTTGCTGATAGTTGGGTCAAATGAAAGAACTAAGTCATTGTTGGACAGGAATATTTTCGAACATTGACATATTCATGAGATCAAAGGGAAGGAACATTTAACATATGTTTATTGCTTCATTAACCATCGCCAATCATTTTTAGCCACTGAAGTTTACTACTTTTTTCCTATTTCCCCCACATTCAATAGTAAATAGAAAAATATAGAATTGTTAAAACATTTATAGTATATCAACTAAACAAGAAAAAATAGTTCATTTTCTCAAAAAATTATGTAGAAAATATTTCCAAGAGAAATTATTTTAGGCAAAATAAAAAAAGCCTAACACTTGAGAAAGAGTGGATAATTCAATATATTGTGGTAAGATTTTTTTCAGCTGGAGTATAATTATGTGTAGAGCCATCCCATTGGAAATTAGCATTGTAAAGGCACCTTTTCATACCATCTCCTATTACATTGCATATTGAATATGGCCAATCCTTGCAATCAACAGAAGAAATGCAATTTGGCTTTGGACATGGATCCTAAGTGATTTCTAATAAATATCTTAAAATGTAATATCATAACTTAAACTTTCCTCATTAGCATCACACTAGTGAGTTGCATTAATCAATTTAAAAGGTAAATTTAATAGCCACATAATTTCCTCATTTATAGCATTACAATTGACTATTTTTTTTTTGGATGACAAATGTTCTTGCATTTGAATTGATGCTAGTGACATCGTAGGTGCCTGAAAGCTAACCTTCCCAATGGACTTGTTACAGTGAAATTGAAGTATGTAGGGTCACCACAATTTAAGCCAATACTTAAAGGATAAGGAATCACGTTCGTGTCACAAGCTTCATAGTTTTTGGTTGTTGATTATGCAAAAGTAGATTTTTCCCACATGGAAGAAAATTACAATGAGCTTTAAGTTGTCATTGATTTTGATTAACAAAACTAACATTCAACGGTCAAGTACGCTCCACAATTAATTAAAAAAGAAGACTATGAGGAGTAGGAAGTACCTAAATTTGAACTTGCTATGCAAATACATAGGTTGTGACCACTATGAAAATAATCTTCCTAAAGATTATTAAGATCCTGTCTCCAAATCCAGCAAGTTGGGGTACTAAAATTGTGGTTTGAGTTAGTTGTGACACTAAGTGTTGTCACTTTAAGTTCTTTGTGTTATGTTTTGTATTTTATTAATTAGATATTTTGTGTTAGTGTCTTAAGAAATTTAACTATTATGGTTGAGCTTAAGTTACTCTAAAAGCTAAACAGACAAATTTCCTTAATTTTGGGGGAGTTGGTGTTGACTAATTTTCTAAATTTCTTTGTAAATCTCTATATATACTTTATGAAAGAAAAATTAGTTTAAAGAGCTCTTTAATATGTTTTCTTTTGATCATGTTTGCTCTATTCATAGCTAATAAGTGGTATTAGAGCTCATTAATGTTTAAAGAAGGACTATGAGTTGTGAGTTGAGAGAAAACTAGTAAGGTAACCTCACCAAAAGACTTACAAACACTTGTAAGTCTTCAAGATGTTAACTTCCAGTAATGTTATAGCAATCTCTCCACTAGTGTTCTCTAGTGAGAACTATTAGAGTTGGGCTGTGAAGATGAAAGCTTATTTGAAACGCTTGTTGCTTTGGGGTGCTATTAAAGTTGATAGAGAAATACCTCTTCTACTTGTAAATCCAACTCTAAACCAAATCAAACAACACGAAGAGCAAACTTCTCAAAAGTTTAGAGTTATAACTATTTACACTCATCTATTAGTAAGGCCATTTTTAGAGGGATAATAGCTTATAACACAGTAAAAGAAATATAGAAAGTTGAGAGATAAATTTTAGGGGAATGCAAAAAGCAAGCAAATGTATCTCTTTACTTTTAGAAGAGATTTTGAGAACCTAAAAATGAAAGAAACTGATTCTACCAAAGAGTATATTGACAGGACCATGGGGTTGTTAATCAAATGAGATTGCTTAGTAAGGAGTTTCCTGAGAAGAGAGTTGTAGAAAAGGTGATGGCTGCTTTACTTGAGAAATTTAAAGCTAGAATTCTTCCCTTGAAGAGTCATGGGATCTCTCTCAACTAAATCTGACAGAGCTTGTAAATTCTTTATAGGTAGTGAAGTGATAAGTGCATGAATGCCAACATTTTACCCCCTGTTTATCATGATTTATGCTTAAAATTGAGTTTAATTTGTTTGTTCTAGTGTTGTTTTCAATTCTTTTTAGGAAGTTTGTGTTTTGACATGCCATGAGATGATAGAACAAAAAAAGAAATGATAAAGCTTAGTGCGAATAATGGAGTATTTTGAAGAGGTAGAAGCAAAAAGGAGCTTATCCTATGCCTAAGCTCACGGTGTGGGTGTGCCCATGAGATAAGAGGAAAAGGTTTATGTGAAAGTTGGCATTCAGGACGTTCCCATGCCCAAGCTCACGCCCGTGTGGCTAAGTGTGGGGACAATTCTGTCATACTATATAAGCAATTTTTGCACAAATTTTTGGCGATCCAAAATTCTATCATAGAGAGTTGACTTTTTTGTGGGAATGTAGAGGTTTATAGTGGGAATAAGAGGTGAAGAACCAAGATCTGCTAGATCTTAAATTATTCATTATGAATTATTTGGGCTTCTTTTCTTCTTCTTTGTTTCCTTTATTTTTCTTATCTAGTATGAACTAAATTTGTTTCTACCAAGATATTTGATGAATCCTAGACCCTTTTGTATGGATTGAATAGTTTTTAATATCAATTAAATCATTCCTTGAATTATTTTATCCTTTTGATGCTTATTTGGTTAATTCTAATTGGTAATAGCATGCTTGTTGATTGGATGCTTGTTTTCACATTATTGACTTGAGAAAGCTTGATATGAATAGAACACTCACTAGGATTGAGAGTTGCATGGGACTCCAGAGATAGGCCTATAAAACCCTTTGGCATCTTGTTGCTTGTTCTTAATGCATGAAATATTTAATTGTGTATTGAGAAGAGATTCCTTACACTTTATCTAGAGTTAGGGATTAAATCGCTCGAGAGAGGTTTTAATCTAAATTAGTGGAACACTAATTCAATTTGATGTTTGATTTAATTTGTTTACTATTCATGGATTGCAATTAGGGACTAGGGGGATTCAATATCTAGGTAGTATTCAACATTGATATCTTTGCAATTTTCTCATTGTTTTCCTTAGTTCAGTTTTATTTGGTTAAAATTAGTTGTTTTATTTTAATTACTATCCCCAACTATTGATTTCGCTAAAAAATAGTCAAAGTTTGAGCTAGTATTTGCGATTAGTCTTCAGTGGAGTGATATCTTTTTCTCATCACTATATTACTTTATCGACTCGTGCACTTGTAGCAAGGTTTAAGTATCAAATTTTTGGAGTCGTTGCCGAGGATTAATTGGCACTATTAGCAATACAATAGAGATTTATGATTTAGTTTTTTTTTTTACTTATTTTTAATAATTGTTCTTGCTTGTTGGCTATCATTTCAGGTACCTTTTTCTGTTTATGACTAGAGCTAGTTCTCCAGTCTACTTGAGTTTGATCCAAAGCTAGAGAGAACTTTGAGACAAAAGTGAAAGGAGGAATGGGAACTAGCTTTGGTAGAAGAGGTAGCAAACCTTGAAGACATAAACTTAGAAGAAGAGGTTAAAGTGATGGCAAAACACTAGCTAAGTACTATGCAAGAGTATGCAAGGCCCACTCTTAATGGGGTCGATTCAAGTATACAGAGGCTGACAGTTGCTGTAAACAACTTTGAAATCAAGCCAAATATGATATAAATGATGTAGCAGACTTGTCAATTATGAACTCTTAATTTTACATCTCATCATCCAGTGTAACTTGACACCTGCTAAAATTAGTGTGCTACGCAAAGCTAGTACGATGTTCCCACTAGCCAGTTAGTAGGCAGGGGTCAAGGCAAAAAATGGACTTTTAGTCATATTAGTATGAGAATGCTTAATTTTCAAACACTAAAATTTTTCCTACCCTGATTGGACTTTCTATATCAAATATTATTTTTTTGAGACTTATCGGATCTTTTCTCAAATTAACTATTCAATTGTTCTAAAATTAATTTTGAATCTATCGAAGCTGATCGATTAATTTTCTGAGCTCTGAAACTCTCATAAATTGACTTGGAAGTCTCAAAATCTAACTGAGCATAAAGCAAAAATTGAGATGGTGCTCCCACCAATGCCTAGGGAGGCATCGACCCACTTTAGGTTGCACCGGCACCTTACCAGGTGCATGCAGCCCAAAGCGCCGGCATTACTGCTGATGGCACAGGCCCCACTTCCCATTTTGCTATCCCCAAAATGTCCCCAATATGATTTTTTAGCATTTTTCAAGCCCTACCCTTTTGGTCTTTTCACTTTTCCACTTCCCAAATTACCCTCACCCTCATTTCCCTATAAATACCTCCTCATTTTCTCCATTTCAATACATCCCTTGAATTAGTATTGATGGTTATCTACTAGTTCCTCTCTTCTCCTCCCTCAAGCACTCTCTAATTAATTAATTAATCTTTTTAATTAATTAATTTTCTTACCCTAACCAAGTTAATTAATCTTTTTAATTAACTTAAACTCTTTTTTTAATTAAAATTAATCACATAATTAATTAATTAATTAATCACTTTTTCAAAATCAAATTAATCCTTTTTCTTAATCCACCCTTTATCCAAATTAATTAATTAAATTTTTAATTAATTAATCTATCCATCCTTTTCATCATATTAATTAGTTAATTAATCATTTTAATTAATTAATTAATCTTCCAATCAATCCAATCATTTGGTCCTGATAAAATGGAACTTCAGTCCGATAAAATCCTCCGCCCACCAAAAGCCAAGGTATCAGAGTTTTCCTTTCAAACCTAAATCAAATCAATCAATTTGATCAACTCCTAAATCCCTTCACTTAATTATGGAATGAACTACATGGGTTTTGATCCCTATTCAATGGGGTATGTAGGTACATTTGGAATCTAAATCCAAATCCTGATCAATCTCCTTTCCCCTTTTAATTAATGTAATTTGTAAATATTTCATTTTAATTATCTCATTGCACTCATACCATACTCATGCATTAATCATGATATTATAATTGTCATATAATATTTGTCATTCATGAAATTAATTTTTTTCAAAGCCAAATTAAACTTCAGAGTCAAATAGTGATTATTTAATAAAAAAACCTAGTCCCCAAGCTCAACCTGGTTTGAGGCTAGTTATTTTATCCTTGGGACAATTAATTGCAAAATAAATGAATGGGAGTAAATTTGGGTTTTTCCTTAATATTTTCCCAACTAAATAAAATTAAGTTGGCGACTTCCAAAATAATTTTCAAAATCAATCAATCCAAACCTGATGGTTCCATCGTGAGTCTAAACTCGAATGAGCATTCCAATTTCCTTTAACAGATCGGGTGTGGCTTCCCAAATGAAGACCTTAACGCTCATCTTGAGAACTTTTTAGAAATTTGTGATACATTCAAGATAAATAATGTCTCAGATGATGCGATTAGGTTGAGGTTGTTCCCTTTTTCACTTCAAGACAAACCAAAGAAGTGGCTCAAGTCTTTCCCTGCCGGCACTTTTACTACATGGGGTTAATTGGCAAAGAAATTATTGGAAAAATACTTCCCACCATCCAAGATCACCAAGTTGAGGAATGACATTTCTTCTTTTCTTCAGTAAGATGGTAAGACCCTCTATAATGCATGGGAAAGATTTGAAAATTTGTTGAGGAGGTGTCTACATTGTGGCCTTCCACTATAGCTTCAAATTAAAACCTTCTATAGTGGTTTGAACTATGCAAACAAGCAATCCATTAATGCGGCGGCTAAGGCTTCCATAAATAACAAGGCACCTGAAGAGGCAAAGGACTTGATTGATGATATGGCTCTCACAAATTATCAATGGCAAGTCCCTAGAGACCAAAAAAGGATTGGAGGGGGTGGTCCACATCAGGTGGACCCAATTATTGCATTGATCGCTCAACTTAAAGCCATGAATAGAAAAATGAATTCCCTAGCTTCATCCTCAGGGAAGTAAGCACAAGTGTTGTTTTGTGATTGGTGTGGGGGTGGACACCAAAGTCATGATTGTTGATAAGCACTTAATCGACTACATTTTACCCCTTGTTTTTAATAATATTTTATCCTTAAATTGCATTTGATTTATTTGTTTGGTGCTTTTCTAGAGTTCTTTTAGTTAATCCAGTGCCAAATGATGCCATGAACCAAATGTGAATCAGACTGGTGAAAGATCCAAGCCAAAATGCTAACTTTTTGAAGAAGATGGGCAGACACGGGTGGAGGCACCACTGAGATTTCACCCATAGGACAGACACCACTGAAATCCCACCTGGGATTTCACCCGTGTGATAAGCAAATTAGAAAAAAAACATCCAGTAGCCTCCCATGGGTGGAGCCACCACTGAGGTTTCACCTGTAGGCCCTTGGCATTGTAGCCACCATTGGAACCCTAGTGGTGGGAGGTTAAAATTTAGCAATATAAATCATATTAGACAGCATTTTAAGAGAGAGCCACCACAGAGCAAAAATGGAGATTTAAAAGGGTTGGCTAAGCCCTAGAGTCCTTGGAAAGGCTTGAAGGTTAGAGATATTGAGGATTTAATAAAATCAAAGACCAAGATCCAAGTCAATGTGGAAGATTGAAGAGAAGATTTCGAAGAACATCACCTAGATTTGTTTGAGATTTCCTCCTCCTTTATTTTTCTGCATCTTTGTTATTCAATTTTAATATGAACTAATTCTATTTGTAATGAACCCTAGTTTTGATTGTATAGATTGAAGGATTTAAACTTTAATCAATTCATCTTTGGTTGTTTTATTTTCATGATAAATCTTATTATTCTAATTAGCAATTGCTAGCTTGTTGATTAGATATTGTTTCTATATTAGACGAGTAGAGATACCCTAATATAGATAGATCACTCATGGGAATAAAGAGTTGATTGGGGTGCTAGAGATAGACCTACAAAACTTCTTTGGATGCTAATCTCTTAAACTTAATGCTGGTCCTATTTGATTATAGGTTGAGAAGAGATTCCCCTACAATACTTAGGAAGTTAGGGATTTAATCACGTCAGAAAGGTTTTTATCTAATTTAGTAAGAGTCCAACTCAATCCATTGTTTGATATGCATAAGCAACTAGGGGATTTATATTTAGATTAGCTTTGCCTAGATTATTTCCATCAATATCATTTACTTGCTTTCTTAGGTTAGCTTAGTTAATTTAGCTTATTTTAATTAATCTTCATCTTGATTACTCATTAGACAATAGTTGAAGTTTGTGCTAGTACTTATATACTATCCTCGTAGAGACAATACTCATACTAACTACTTTATTACTTGATAATGACCTGTGCACTTGCAGTTTGTTAGTGTGCATTTCAGCACATCATGTTTTTAGCGCCGTTGCCGGGGATAGTTTTATAATATTAGCAATATTAATAGAGATTATTGATCTAGTTTTTATCTTTATATTTTCATATTTGTTTTTGTTTTTGCTTTCCTTGTTTTATTTATTTTATTTTTACTATTTTATTTGTTTTTTCTATTTTACATTTTGGTTTTGTTTTAAGTTTGTGTTTCCAGAAAAAAAAAAAGAGAAAAAGAAAAATTTCTCCAGGGCTAATCAAAACTATCAGGATTGGAACTTTTACCCAAATGTAGAATGGGGATACCAAGAAAATCAATATCACGATCATGGATACATCTATCACACTGATTTCCTAGAGGGATATAGATGGGAAGCACCAACAAAGAAGTCATTCCTTGAGCTTGCATTAGAAAGAGTCACGGTGTATACAGAGAATTGGGTTGGGGAATTGGACAAAAGAAATGAGGCATTAGTAGTTGGCTTCCTAAATCAATTTGAAATGGACACTATATTGGAGGATGACGAGCATGCACAAGAGGTGCAGAGGTTGGAAGAGATGTTTGTGACTTTAATGGGAGCTATGGAGAAAAGATTTAGAGCATCGAGACATCTCTATAATACCAATAGACTTCTCTTTACAACTTAGAAAATTTCAATTGGGCATATTTTGGAATTGCTAAGTGAGAGATTTGAAGGCAATCTACCTAATGATACTAAAGCCATTCCGGAAAAGCAACAAAAGACCACTACCATCAATTGGTTTTAGAATGATGAAAATGAAGAAGACAAGAATGATGAGGCAAATTTAGGAATGCTACACAAAGAAGTTGACGAGGATGATTACTTAAGTGAGCAAACCCATTTCCAACAATAGGGCATGAAGGGAGTGGAATCTAGTGTTGAAGAACTCTCTTTTAATGATAGTGAGTTATGGGAAAGCATGGAGGGGGAAGCTATGCATGCTAAAAATCACACCTCCCCCATTTTTCCAGCCTTCCCACTTTTTGAAGAGAATAATAATAACCCACTCACAACCCCGATACCCACCCTTCCTTTACCCCATTTTCCACCAAATGAACACCTAGCCACACATGATGCCACACGTTTGCCACCTTTCTTTAAGTGTATATTTGTTAGAGAATCAAGTGTGGCCAGTACTTGTAGTCTCTAAATTTTCTTTGAAGAGGGAAATCTATTTTATGGAGGTGTTAAAGCAAAAGGTTAGTGAATTGGGTGGAGCACCTTGGAATTGCAAGAGGTGGCTACCATTGGCAATGTACATGCTTTCTTTGGTGCCAAAGTTGAAATCCCTGCACTTAGCCTGTGGAAACTCGGCAAGCTTCAGTTTGCACACAATGGAGAATCAAAAATAATTTTTATTGCTAAATGAAGGCTATGCAAAGGCCACAACTTTTGCATATTCTTCTTTATCTTAGTTTATAGAGGTAGACAACACAAGGAAACCTTCGAGCCATTGGTGGAAGATGAATAACGATAACGTCCAGCTAATACGACGTTATCCCCAATGTGTTAGAAACAAGGAAAATGAAAAAGAAAAAGAGAGAAGTAACTGCCCTGAATGATGAACCATATGAATCGTGCTAGTGCTCCTTCTAGTGAGAATGTGCCATTATCAATGTTTCTGCATAGAGAAAAATCGAACTACAACCAAAATAAGATCCATTCAAAGTAAAATAAAAATAAAATAAAACTAAAATAAAATAAAAATAAAAACTAAAATAGACCATCAATGGGTTGTTTGAGGCAAGTCTTTTGCCTAAGGCTTGTGTCAGCTGCACAAGGCTAGCCGCCACCCACCATCTGAAGCTAGCCACCACCTGCCATCTAAGGCTAGTTGCCGACCACCAAAGCTAGTCACCGCCTGCCATCTAAGGCTAGCTGCCGCCCATCAAAGCTAGCCGCTGCCGCCCATCAAAGCTAGCCGCTGCCTGCCATCTAAGGCCAACTATCGCCCGCCATCCAAAGCTAGCTGCTGCCTGCCGTTTAAAGCCAGCCATTGCCCGCCATCTGAGGTAAGCTTCTTTTCCATTAATTTCATTATTTCTTTTAGTTAGTTAATTAAATTGATTCATCTAGGTTGTTAGCTAATCAATTTGGTAACCAATTAAATTAATTAATTAACTCAACCCTCTTTTAATCAATCAATCAAAACATGATAAAGTGGCTAGGCTAAATGAACCCCTTTTGCAAGAAGGGAGAACTATGTGGGTTCTGATTCCCATTCAAAGGGATACGTAGGCATGCTTGATTTAGGCATTGAATCCAATTAAAACTAACCAACTCTCCCACTATCACCTTCTTCACTTACTTTTATTTTTCTTTCCTTTACTTTGTTAGATTTAGTTTGGGGAATGTGTGACTTCCCTAAAACCCATAAGGGCTAGAGGAGGTATCCCCTAAGTTTGGGATTTTTATTGTAATGCTAACTTTCTCTTATTTTGAACCTTTACTTGTGTATTTACTTTACTGTTAATTGAATGATTGTGCATATTATAAACTGTTCATACATTTTAAATTGGTCATGAAATATATTTTAATTTACTTTTATATTACTTTGCCAAACTTATTTTGTTAAATTAAACTAAAAACCTAGTCCTTGAATCCTCTTTGGTTTCAAGGCTAGTGATCCTTTTTCTTTTGGGTTATAATTGGAGTCAAATGGGTTTTTTCCTTATATTTTCCCAAATAAAAATAAATTAAGGTGGCGACTCCTAAGATATAATTTTCAAACCTATCAAAGATAATCCTGAGGGCTTCCTCATGAGTTCTTTCCCAAATGAGCATTTTAATTCCTTTTAGTGGATCAGACAGGTGCTCGGGCGAGGCCTCACAGTTGGCGACTCCATTAGGGACTAACTTTCTTTTAATAAAAGGAAAAAATAAGTGGACTACTAATTGGTTTAAAAAGAGTTTGGCCATTTAATATGATTGTGACTTTGCATGCATTACTTGTATAAGCTCTTTGCCATCCAACCTAGTTCTAGGAAAATAATGGATAGTAAGTAACATCAAGTGGGTAACCCTTATTGGGTCTATTTGTTAATAGTGAAATCATCCACCCTGCGATGAATCCTTTGATCCTTTCAAAGGTGTAATGAGTATGCACATACTGTTGGACCTACGTGAGGCCCTTTGACTCACATGTGGTTAGGTATATCGCTGCTCTAGTGTGATAGGTACCCAAATCAAGCCACCCTTACCTTTTTATGTAATGAACTTAGATCCTAGCCTTAGGTTGTATGTACCATAATTAAAACCTTGCATCTTTACATTTTCATGAAATCTTTTCCTCATGCATCTCATACATCCATATTGTATAACAAAACATACATTCATCTTAAGTTTAGGTCGAACCTTGAACCAAAGAAGGGTCAAACATTCTTATCTCCATTCGAACATCTCCCCCTTAGACACCTCACTTTAACCTACATCTAAACACCTTTGCCCCCACAAACTTAAAACCATTACCCTTTACCTTAGCCTTTAACCTAAACACCAATACCATAATCCTAAACCTTATCCCTTTACCTTAGCCTTTAACCTAAACACCAGTACCCTAAACCTAAATCTTATCCCTTTACCTTAGCCTTTAACCTAAACAGCAATACCATAACCCTAAAACTTACCCCGTTACCTTAGCCTTTAACCTAAACACCAATACCCTAGCCCTAAACCTAAAACCTTATTTACCTAGCCTTGACCTCAAACACTTCTAACCTTAAACACTGTTACCTTAACCTTACCCAAAATGTCTTCGCCCTAAATTGTAACCTAAAAACATATCTACCCTCCTCTTACCGATACCTTGCCAACCTAGCCACAAGGCATCGTCACTCAACATCCTTGGCCCATTTCCTTCAAAACCAATCTATTACCCCCAGATTGACAGATGCCTATAGCCTATACCCTAAATCATCAAGACACTACTCTAAGCTCAATACCTTTGACCCAACACAATATCTTTAAGCCCAACATCCATGACCCATCACCTTTCAAAACCAGTCTGTTACCGTTAAGCCCAATAACTTTGGCCTAACACACTACCTTAAACCCAATACCTTTGGTTCAATCTACTACCCTAAGCACAAAACATCTGCCCCATCGTACCTTAAGCCCAAAAAATGGTTGGCCTATGACACAATAAGGAAGCCTTTCTCTTAGGATCTACATTCCTATACCTTTATCACCTCTTTTGTTCTATACCCATCACTTACTTTGTTGCTTTGGTTTAAACAGGCCACCCTTAGCCATCCTAACCCAAACTTTATCTTGACCTTGACCAATCCTAGCCCAAATTTGATCCAAACCAACCCATATCTAAACCAAGGTGAGGAAGTTTTCTCTTATCTAGATACTAGATTGCTCATGGAGAAACTTGAAGCCATGGAAAGAACCATCAAATCCATAAAGCACCACGATGATCTAATTGATGTGGATAGTTTAACCTTATTTCCTGATGCCAAGCTCCCTCTTAAATTCAAAATGCCTTAACTTAAGAGATTTGATGGAACCACTTGCCCTAAGACCCATCTAAAGATATATGTAGGGGTAATGAAACCTTTAGGAGTTAGTGATGAGCTCCTTGCTCAACTGTTCCAACAATCACTAACCGATGCTACTAGGAGATGGTCCCTTTCACTAGAAAAGAGTAAGAAAAGGACATGGGATGATATCTATTGTGCCTTTGTCGAACAATATCATTATAACAGTGAAATGGATGTCACTAGGCATGACATGGAAACCATTAAGCAGCTTCTAGAGGAGTCTTTCTCCATGTTCCTTACACGGTGGAGGGCTAAAGCTGCTCAAATGGTAAATAGACCAATAAAGCAAGAACAAGTGGACATCCTTATCAAGAATCTACTTCCCGCCTATCGAGCCCATTTGTTAACCCAATACCTACCCACTTTTAAGGCTTTGATTGCAACCACATCAAAGGTTAAAGATTACATCTAAAGTGCACAATTTTAACCTAAATTCCTTACCACCGACCTGAGCAATGATGAAGAACCTGAACCTAATTCAACCCCACCTTACCTTTGTAACAACCCACACTCACCCTAGGAATTTTCGTGATAAATTGCTTGATTTAGAACTATTAAGGTTAAGTGTGTGCTTTTATGAAAATTAGTGATCTAAGTGATTGATGAGCATGTGGCATATTAAATTAATTTTAATATGCATAATATGAGTTTCTATTATGAAATAAATGATTTACATGAAGTGCATTTTCATAAAGGAACTTATTTTAAATAAAATGAATTTTCATGCATAAAGACAATTTTTAAGCATAAAATGATTTTATGAGTATTTTAAAATAATTTTTAAAATAAATATTTTTGGGGGAAATATTACAAAAATAAAAAGAAAAATATTCTTTTTAATTTTTAATTATAATTAGCCCAAAATTTAAATAAAAAGCCTAAATATCCAAAAGCCCACTACACTAAAATCCTCCTAACCTAATTCATTAAGGGTATTAGTGAAAATTTCACCCAAACCCTATTAGATATTCTAAATTTTGGCCAGAATAGAGTTCTAGCAGCCATCGCCTTAATTTTTCTATATCTTGGCAGAAAAATTCTCTCAAATTATTCCTCTCTGCCAAAATTAAGAAAACACCTTTCCGTTTCGCGATTCCTTGACCGTAATCGTAAGTTTTTCTTCTCTTTCCATTTCTAAACTAATTTCTATAAAACAAATTATGGGAAAATTATTTTGAATTGGTTGATTACGGATTTTTACAGATTTAATTTTGTTTGGATGAGTTTTTGGGTGAGAAAATCTATTTTCTACCAAAAACACAATTCTTTGCGCGAGATTTCTCCAAAGGTGAATTGTATAACTTAAAATCATAATTTTTATGTATAAACATCGCTAGGGGGGTGATTTGTGCATTGTTGTTTTCTAAATTGATTTTTGATTTGTTTTGATGGAAAATATTAGATTAAATAATATTTCTGCATATTTCTGTGATGACCGGAAAGTTTCGAAAGACAAAAGAGTTCAAGGTTTTTGTGTTAGAACTTAGAAGTTAGAAAATTCTCTTACTAAATTGATATGTGGCTACCAATTTGTGTGAGGAAGTACTCTAATATGATATTTCTTTTGATGAAAAATAATGATTTGAATCATTTGTCTATTTATTATTGTAATGAATGAAAAGCGCGGAAAGCACGAAAACTCATGATTTTTCACCTAAGTCTTGATTGAATGAAAAATAATAGTTTAAACAACTTGTTTACATATTTCTAAAATGATCAGAAAATACCGAAAATAAGAAAACTCATGGTTTTGTGCTCTATAATTCAAAAGTTGAATTTTTATGTATAAACAACACCAAGTGTGGCCAATTCATATGGATTAAAATTCTAAGATGATTTTTGTTGTGTTTACATGAAAAATCTTGGTGCAAACCATGTTTTTACATATTTCTGAAATAAACGGAAAGTGTGAAAAGAAAAAAAGAATTTAGTTTTACTTTGGTAATGCATTTGGCCTACGTGAATATTTTTGTCCCCATGTTTATAATTTTTATGTGATGTGTTTTGATGATTATTGACATGTATGTATGTATAATAAATGATAAAATTGCGTGTTAGTTGAAGGTATGATCCTAGATAAGCTTAAATGCATTTTGGTATACTTAAGGTATCTTAACCTTATATTGTGATTAGAATACAAATATGATTGGGAAATATGAAACTAGATGTTATGATGACTTGATTATAAATACATGGTTTTGAGTTAATGAAGTGACAATTGAATAAAAAGGATCATAAGAGTTAAGCATGACACTTGAAAGGTTACTTGTTAAGTTGACATGTATGGAAGTGTAAAGTGTATTAAGATGATTGTTAAAGTGACATGATATTGAGGTAATAATATTGTGATGACCTTAGAAAGGTATTGACATGATTGTAATGTATTCTCTTGTGAGCCTATAAGGCCTAAGTGTGCAAGACTTTTAAAGTCAACGTATTATGTGCAAGTGACGAGTACACCTTTACATGGACTCTAAGTGTATGTGTATGCTATATGTGCATGGGTAGTTATTGGATAGGAGCATCATGAGTAAATAAATACTAAGTGGTAAATCAAATATTATGTTAGAGTTTGAGGAGCTTTAGAAGGGCAAAGGGACTACGTTTGCTAGGAGCAAAGGAACGTCAAGGTGAGTAAACATTGTATTCATTCTATAAGTGCAAGTAGCATTTTGTTATGTTACAAATATGTGATATCATGGTATGTGAGCCTTTGACATTTTTGAAACCTAAGTTCTTTCCATTCTAAATATTATTATATAGTTTCTTTGACAAGCTTGGGTTCCCAAGGGACATTTGGTCCGAAACTATTTTTGTCTATCCAATGAGAAATTCTTGTGATTAACACCCTAACTTATATTCTTTCTGGAACTACACTATTATTGTATCTTTTGTTTGAAAGTTTAGCCACTAATGTTATTAAGATACATATTATTATTGCCTTATGTGATATTGTTAATTGTGATTGCCATTAGCTCTAGCTGTGGTACCTTTAACCCTTTATGCAAAATCCTCGTGCCGATGCGGATAATCATCGAAACTTATGCACATGGTCTTAACCTGATGGATAGGGGTAGTGTATCCACCTCAGCTAGAAGGGGTGGTTCTAGCCATGGAGCCTGATCAGCTTCATGCCTTATAAGTGATAGGAGTTGGAATTTGGTATAAGGCCACCTCTCCTTCATAAGTTTGAGTGATAGAGCAATAGCCTTCACTCTTTATAAGTTATAAGTGTGATTTTTGCAAACTTGCCAAATTGAATCCTTGCTAAATTGCAACTTGATTCATGAATTATAAATCATGAACTATGTGTATAAGCTATGTGTTTCCTTTTCAAGGGAATATGTGATATGTATGTGCCTTATCGTTTACTCATTGAGATCATCTATCTCACCCCTTTTTCCTTGTGTGGTTCTAGGTGAACAAATGTGAGGAGGCAAGGTGATGGCTTAAGCATTCTACTTCGCTTGGGAGATTCCTTGTCCAAGTTATCAATAATACTATTTTATGAAGTCTTTCCATTAGATGCTCCGGGAATATTGATTGATACTCATTTGAGATATATTATTTTCCTTATGGATTTTATGTGTAATGTTTAATTATAGACTTCCGCAATTAAAGGTATTCAACTAAATGTATTAAATGAGTTATTGTAAGAGATTTGGTAAGATCCTACGCAGGATTTGTTTATATGTAAGTGGGTTCTATGGGCGTGGGTGACCTTATGTCTCCCCATGTTCTAGGACCGTCGTATCTCTAAGGTTGGGATGTGACAACCTTAGCCCCAAGTGGCATGACATAAAGGAGTTCAAGTTCAGCTGATTTGACCTATTTGAGATTGAATTCCAAGTCTGAGTCTAAATCTCCAAGTTTGAGTTTGAGTCTGAGTCTAAATCCCAAAGTCTGAGTCTAAATTCGAGTCTGAGTCTGTCATCTTATTTTCATTTAGTTTTTGTCAAATCATGTTGATTCATTTTTTGTTATCTTGTAATAAAATTTTCCATTGTAATAAAACATTCACATCTTTTTAATTATTTATGCACTTCTCTAAATATGGATGAGCTTTAAAAAAAAAAAAGAGAAAAGGAGAGGAAAAAAAATGAATATCAATTAAATCCACCACAATTGAGGTGCCATCAATAATTTCTTTGCCAGCTCCTAACCAAAGAAGGTCAAGAAGTGGACCTCTCATTAAATAATTGAAGCACAAAATCAAACGATACACCTCAACAAGGGGCAATAGGTTCTTCAAATCTAAAATTCATAGGTTAAAGCCCCTTAAAGCGAAGAAAAGTAACAAATCATGGTGGAATGTTTTCTCCCAAAATCTAAGCTCACTCAGTTGAAAATCTGAAAAGGGCAGCTTACACAAAAGTTAGAGTTATATATATATATATATATATATATATATATATATATATATATATATATATATATATATATATATATATATATATATATATATATATATATATATATATAAAGAGACAAAGCTCATCTTAGTGATCCTCTTTCGTATCATTCAAAGTTTGTCAAATCATCTTTGATCAATCGATCTCATCTTCAAAGTCATCCTTTCTCACTAGAGGCTCATTCTCTAAAGTGAAATTGTCTTCTACGCCCTTATCTCATAGTGGGGGCATGGCTTTCTAGGTCGTCATCATCTCTTGTTAATCCATCTTGTCATTTAACTCAAAGAGCTTAGATAAAATCTCTCACATTGTTAGTCTTTCATGTTCCTATCTCTCATTGGGAGCAAAATTCCTAAGTTGTCTTTTCTCATTAGTCCTTTAGCCATTCCTTAGGGCGCTTCCTTTCATCGAGTTTGTAGTCTACATTCAAGCCAATAAAGTGTCACTTCAAATGTCTCTTCAATCTTAAAAAAATAAGGTTAGCTTGGCTTGTTCTTTTCCATAAATCATGCTATAGATAGCAAAATCATACAACCTCCCTGATCCTTTTCAAAATTTCCAACCCTCCTTTGAACCATTCCCCAACCTCAAAATGTACCATTCCATCCTTTCAAACTCAAGCCTCGTATGCTATAGTCTCATCATCTTCTAAGGGCCAAGCCTATAGGCAAAACCAAAGATCCTAAGTCTTTCAAGACTCATCATCCTTAAAGCTAGCTTTCTCTAGCATGACCAAAATCAAATCATGTCTTGTAAAGCTTAAGAAGGGCTCAAACCACTCAAGTCATTCCATGTCTCATTAGCAAAATTTCATCATCCTTGAAAAGACCAAGCCTCTTTGGCAAATTACAACCGAGTGAAAGCCTGCTAACCATTCAATGGGCATTGAAAATCTGATATAACCATGACAAAAGGGCAAATCCTCATCCATGAGCATGCGACCAAAACCCTTACCACCATACCTAAGCCAAAGCCGACCATCCAAAGCACCCTTATGGAAAAAAGCCCAAGCTGACAAAGCCTTTTGACCAAAAGCCTTCAAGCTTTCACCATGAAACCCAAGCCCAAAAGCCTTCACCATAAAGCCTAAACTAAGAAGCCTAAGCCTAGCTTTCACCATTCATAAAAAAACCATAATCCCCTTCAAAACCAAATCTGACCAAACCTTCCCTAACTAATTTCCTAGCCTAACCTTTCCTCTAAGCCAGACCTAACTGAGCCAAAGGTAGAACTTGACCAAGTCTTCCAAATAAACTCCCCAAAGGTTATAACCTAACCAAGCCAAAGTCCCAGACCTGACTAAGCTTCCATATGAACTTTTTTAAGGACAAGCCCCATAAGTTGACCTTCCCTAAACCTTCCAATCTAATCATCTCCAAAAACTTGACCTTCCTAATCCAGCTCTCCAATTCAACCTCAAACCAAAGTAAGACCTATATAAACTGAACAGCTTGATCTTTTCCAAGACCACACCTTGCTTCTGCCTAGGCCAAACTGATGGCCATTAACTAACCAACCTGATACCTGACATGCCCATCTTCACCTCTAAGCTAGCCAATCAACCAAAAATCGAATGACCAAACCATTTTCCTTTATCATTCTAAAGTGGGGGCACATTCGTTCCAAATATTCACCTTTCTAAAATAAGGGCATCTTTCTCCTAAAGATCAACACTTTTATATTAGGTTGACCCTTCATAGGTTCAAGGTATTAGATCATTGTATAATCATCTAGCATTTTTTCATTGAACAAGATCATGAATTAAGGCAAATTGTCAAAACTCTCGAAGAAAGGCAAGATCATCATCATCATTCCTATCAGATAGGATCACCACTTCATCGATTCCTACCAGAAAAGATCGTCTTCTTTCCTACCAGATAGGAACTGTCATTTTCTTCCTAATGCTCCCAAATATATTGGGGGCATCCTCCTGCCACTCCTAAATATACTGGGAGCATCCTCTTCAGAACTTTTTGCCACTCCCATATATACTAGAGGCATCCTCTTCAGGACTTCCTAATACTCCCAAATATACCGGGGGCATCCTTCTGCCGCTCTTAAATATACCGAGGGCATCCTCATCAAAACTTCTTGCCACTCCCAAATATACCGAGGGCATCCTTATCAGAACGTCCTATTGCTCCTAAATGTACCAGGGGCATCCTCTTTATTCTAAAGTTCATGCTCATCAGAACTTCCTATTGCTCCCAAATATACCGGGGCATCCTCTTCAAAACTTCTTGCCACTCCTAAATATATCAAGGGCATCTTCTTGCCACTCCCAAATATACCCGGGGCATCGTCCTGCCGCTCCTAAATATACCGAGGGCATCTTCTTGCCACTTCCAAATATACTAGGGGCATCCTCTTCACACTTATCAAAACTTCCTACTGCTCCTAAATATACAGAGGGTATCATCTTCATCCTCTTCACACTCATTATAACTTCCTGCCACTCCCAAATATACTGGGGGCATCCTCTTCATTCTAAAGTTCACACTCATCATAACTTCCTGTCGCTCCCAAATATACTGGGGGCATACTCTTCATTCTAAAGTTCACACTCATCAGAACTGCCTACCAAACAAAGATAATTTTGATGAGGGGGTAACTGTGAACCCTTAATTTTGCACCTTCAAGTATGTGTTTGAACCTTAAAAGCACTTTGCTCGGTAAACAAACCTTTAGAAGTCAAAAACTCTCAAAATGGAAAAATCAAAATATTTCTTTTTGACATTTAAACCATTTCAAATCATCCAGGATTGAGTAACGAGTATAATGCAACTGGAATCGTGTAAAACAGACGAGAAACGAGCAAGAATAGATAAAAACAGGCGAAATAGGTGAAAACGGGGCCTGTTGCCATAGAGGTCTACGGCACTACCGCAAAGCCCTCTGCGGAACCACAAAGGGCTATATGGCATTGCTGCAAAGAGCTCTATAGTGCCGTAAAGCCCTTTGCGGCAATTCTAGCAAAATTTTGATTTTTTGCAATCCCACATCATTTTTGAACAATTTCTATGCTCCAAACCTCCTTTTATATGTAGAGGGTCTCCCCACACTTCAAAAGACCAACTTCTAGAGCTTGAAAAGCATTACTTCAAGCAAAATATTTTGCATTTGCTCCTTGCTTTGCAAATTGAGTTGGGGGGTTTCCCTTGATTCCTACCCGACTAGTTGAAGGCTTTTCGCCGCCCACCTATTTGAGGCAAGTCTCTTGCCCAAGGCTCATGCCCGCTACCCAAGGCTAGCCACCGTCCACCATTCAAAGCTAGTCATCGCCTGCCATCCAAGGTCAATCGCCGCCTACCATCCAAGGCTAGCTGCCACCTACTAAAGCTAGCCATCGCTTGCTATCTAAGGCTAGCTGCCACCCACCAAAGCTAACTGCCGCCTGCTATCCAAGGCTAGCTACAACCCACCATTTAAAGCCAGCCGCCGCCCGCCATCTAAAGCTAGCCGCCGCCCGCCATCCGAGGTAAGCTTCTTCTCCCTTAATTTCATTGTCTCTTTTAGTTAGTTAATTAAATTGATTCATCTAGGTTAGCTAATCAATTCGGTAATCAATTAAATTAATTAACTAACTCAACTCTCTTTTAATCAATCAATCAAAACATGATAAAGTGGCTAGGCTAAACTAACCCCTTTTGCAAGAAGGGCAAACTACGTGGGTTCTTATTCCCATTCAAAGGGATATGTAGGCATGCTTGGTTCAGGCATCGAATCTAATTAAAACTAACCAACTCTCCCTCGATCACCTTCTTCACTTACTTTTATTTTTCTTTCCTTTACTTTGTTATTAGATTTAGTTTGGGGAATGTGTGACTTCCCTAGAATCGATAAGGGCTAGAGGATGTATCCCCTAAGTTTGGGTTTTTTATTGTAATGCTAACTTTCTCTTATTTTGAACCTTTACTTGTGTATTTACTTTACTGTTAATTAAATGATCGTGCATATTACAAACTGTTCATGCATTTTAAATTGTTCATGAAATATATTTTAAGTTACTTTTATATTACTTGGCCAAACTTATTTTGTTAAATTAAACTGAAAACCTAGTCCCTAAATCCTCTTTGGATTCGAGGCTAGTGATCCTTTTTCTTTTGGGTTATAATTAGAGTCAAATGGGTTTTTTCCTTATATTTTCCCAAATAAAAATAAATTAAGGTAACAACTCCTAAGATATAATTTTCAAACCTATCAAAGATAAGTCCAAGGGCTTCCTCATGAGTTCTTTCCAAATGAGCATTTTGATTCCCATTAACGGATCAGAAAGGTGCTCAGGCGAAGCCTTATAATAATATATCCTAGAGGTATCATTGAGGATGTGTTGGTTAAGGTGGATGAATTTATTTTTCCTATGGACTTTGTCATCATGGACATGGATTAGGATGTTGATGTTTCTCTCATCCTCTCATCCTAGGTAGACCTTTCCTAGCTACGACTAGGGCCATCATTGATGTGCATGATGGAAAATTAATACTTAGGGTAGGAGATGAACAAGTTGTTTTTCAAATTCCAAATGCCATGAAACACCCACTTGTACTAAATGACATGGATTCTAATGACAATGTGATTGAGCATGCAATAGTAAATTATTTGTCTAACATTATTTATAAAGATCCATTTGAGTTATGTCTTATGCAGGAATAGGAGACTTTGGAGACACCTAAAGCCATTGAGGCTCTAGCCTATCTTGGGGCTAGTGAACCAAGGAAGAAGAGCAAGGCATTTAAGCCAATTGAAATGCTAATGGAAGAAAGGATGAAGCTTTAATTGTTGATCCGTCTACTTTGGAGCTCAAATAGCTCCTAAGTCATTTGGAGTATGGTTTTTTGGTAGAGGATTCAAAGCTTCTAGTGATTGTGAATGCTTATTTGTCTGAGGAGCAGAAGGCTAGATTGTTAGAGATGTTAGGAAGGCGAAAAGGGGTTATTGCATGGAAAATTGCTGATATCAAAGGCATTAGCCCTTCCTTTTACACTCATAAGATTCTAATAGAGGAGGAATTCAAGTCATTAGTGCAACCTCAAAGGCACCTAAACCTTAAGATGAAAGAGGAAGTGAAGGTAGAAGTAATTAAGCTCCTTGATGCATGCATCATTTATCCTATCTTAAATAGTTCTTAGGTCAATCCAATCTAAATTATGCTCAAAAAAGGTGGTATGACAGTGGTGGCTAATGAAAACAACAAGCTAATTCCCACAAGAATAGTCATTAGGTGGAGAGTATGTACACACTACCGGAAGTTGAATGATGCCACAACAAAGGATCATTTTCCACTAGCATTCATTGATCAGATGCTGGAAAGACTCTTTGGGCACCAGTTCTATTATTTCCTAGATGGTTTATCAGGCTATTTGCAAATTCCAATAGCCTCTTAAGATAAAAAGAAGACCACATTCACCTACCCATATGGAACCTTTGCATACAAGAGGATGCCATTCGGATTATACAATGCACCAGCCACATTACAGAGGTGTATGATGGCCATTTTTAATGATTTGGTTAAAGACATGATGAAGGTTTTCATGGATGACTTCTCCATGCATGGGGATTCCTTTAAAAATTGTTTGGCCAAATTTTTTATAGTCAGCTTCATACCAGGCTTGTAGTTGAATTTGGAAAGAGTGCTTATCCGATGTGAAGAAACTAATTTGGTGCTAAATTAGGAGAAATGCCACTTTATGGTGCAAGAAGGCATAATGTTAGGGCACAAGATTTCTAGTAAAGGCATTATGGTGGATAAGGTGAAAATTGAGACTATTGAGAAGTTGCCACCTCTTACTTCAGTTAAAGCAATTAGGAGTTTCCTTAGAAATACAGGTTTTTATAGAAGGTTAATTAAGGACTTCTCAAAAATTGTAAGACCCTTGACAAGGCTTCTTGAGAAAGATGTTGAATTTAAGTTTGATAAGGAGTGTATGAATGCCTTTAACACCTTGAAGACTAAACTAATCAATACACCCATTATGATAGCATCAGACTAGAGTTTGCCTTTTGAACTAATGTGTGATGCAAGCAACTTTGCGGTTGGTGTGGTATTAGGGCAAAGAAAAGACAAGCACTTCCAGCCCATCTACTATGCTAGCAAGACCATGACTGATGCTTATGCAAATTACATTACTACTGAGAAGGAATTGCTAGCTGTGGTCCTTGCTTTTAATAAGTTTCGCTCCTACTTGATCTTATTAAAAGTGATTGTCTACACTGACCATTTGACACTGAGGTATCTTTTCTCCAAGACTAATGCAAAGCCAAGATTAATTAGATAGGTATTACTCTTGCAAGAGTTTGATATAGAGATTTAAGATAAGAGGGGGGCATAAAATCTAGCCGCAGATCACCTCTCACGTCTTGATAACCTACATTTGGGAAAGCTTGAAGAAGAGAACATCAATGATCATTTTCCATACGTGCAACTTTGCACCATAGTAAATCAAGTATGCACTTCTAACTTAAAAACACCACGGTTTGCTAATTATGCCAATTACCTTGCTGTAAGGGCACTCCTAAAGGGGCTTTCATATTAGTAAAAGAAGAAATTCTTTTCTGACTTGAAATATTTCCTGTGGGAGGACCCTTCTCTTTTTAAAATCTATGCTAATAGGATAATCTGGAGGTATGTGGCATGGTCAGAGAGTATGAAAATTCTAAGCCATTGCCATAGTGGATCAGCAAAGGGCACTATGGGCCTAGTAAAATGGTGCAAAAGGTGCTTGAATCGGGGTTCTACTGGTCCACTTGTTTAAAGATATCCATACCTTTGTGCAAAGCTATGACAAATGCCAAAGAACAGGTAACATTTCCTCCCTTGATGAGATGCCCCAACACGGTATCCTTGAGTGTGAAGTTTTTTTTTTATGTATGGGGCATTGACTTCATGGGACCCTTTCTTATTTCTTTTAGAAATAAATACATTCTTATGGCTATTGACTATATGTCCAAATGGATGGAGGCTCAAGCTCTACCCAAAAATGATGCTAAGGTTGTGGTAAAGTTTTTGAAAAAGCTTTTCTCTAGGTTTGGCACTCCTAAGGCCATTATTAGTGATAAGGGCACGCATTTTTGTAACACACAATTGGAAAAAGTGTTGAAAAGATTAGGTGTTACACACAAACTTACAACTCCCTATCACCCACAAACAAGTGGCCAAGTAGAGAACATCAATAAGGAACTTAAGAGAATTCTTGAGAAAATCATAGAGCGCTCCAAAAAAGATTAGTTTGAAAAGCTTGATGATGCTCTATGGGCCTATAAGACTACTTTTAAGACTCCTTTAGGCATTACATCCTTTAGATTGGTTTACAAAAAAGCCTGCCACTTGCTTGTTGAGATTGAACACAAAGCATTTTGGGCCATAAAATAGGTTAACCTTAATCTGGCTGCTGCAAGGCTCAAGAGAAATTTGCAGGTTAACAAGCTAGATGAGTGGCGTTTGGTGGCTTATGATAATGCACACATGTATAAGGAAAGAACCAAGAGATGGCATGATGCCCGCATCAAGCCAAGGTGGGAATTTTGTGCTGGAGATAAAGTAGTGCTATACAACTCTCGACTTCTGCACTTTCTAGGTAAACTCAAATCTTGCTGGTCCAGCCCTTTTATTATTAAGCATGTATTTCCCTATGGAGCTATTAAATTGACTCACCTTGAAAAGGGTGACTTCAAGGTTAATGGGTAAAGGCTTTAGCTCTATTTCAGTGGTGAGATAGAGCATAAGAAGGATCACTTGCATCTCCAAGAGTTAGGGTGAGAAATCACCCTAAACATCCAACTAAGATGATGCTAAAGAAGCGTTGGGTAGGAGGCAGCCCATCATTTTTTAGTATTTTAGCATGATTTTCTTTCATTCTATTTGTGTTTATTTGTATAAGGGTAATGCACCTTTGGTTTGGTGGTATTGTATAGGAAAAAGTGCTAAAATTTGCCTAAGTGTGATGAAGAGTGGCTGAGCCACACCTTGGAACACGCCTATGGGCTTAGGTGTGGCACAAGGAGTATAAAAATTAGGAGTTCTAGAAGCCAGACACACTGTAGGCCATGCCTAAAGCCACAATTGTGTTTCAAGAAGCTTTAAGAATTCAATGAAGTAGAATCCTCCCATGCCTTGGACCATGGCCAAAGCCATAGGCGTGGGCTAAAGTTTGAAAAAAATTTTGAATTCCAGTAAGCTGCCACACCCAGACCCATGGTTAAAGCCATAAGCCTGGCTTAAAGGCCATTTATCTTCTAAAGAGATAGTAGTTGCCTAGTTTTTTTTAACGCTGTGGCCATGCCTATAGCCACGGACGTGCCGTTAGGCATGGCCACAATGTTATATATATATCTGTCATGCCTAAAACGTCAAAATTTCAAAACCCTCTCATTTTTCTCTTACTTTCTCTCTTCTTCCACATTCTAAACATCACACACAGATTCAAACTTTGATTTCGAGATTCAAGAGGGGATTTTGGGCATCTCGCGTGCACTTTCACTATTTAGTTTTTGAAATTTCTCAACATCACCATTGACAGGTTTGAGTTATTCATTCTCTTTGATGTATTTTGAATTTTTCATGGTGTATGCTTGAAAAACTTGAATGTTTTTAAGTTTCATCAAAAGATTATGCGATGGGTTAGGTTAGATTACATGAATTATGGTTTAAATAATGTAATTTTTGAAACTATTTTGTATTCATACTTGGATAACTTTAGTAACATTGCCTATTGCATATTTCTTTTGATTTTAAAGGTGGGTAATTGAACTTTCATGATTATTGTTGCCCAAATTCTTTTTACTTGTGTTGAAAATGCGTGAACATCCTTTTGGATGGATCATTTGCTGAATGCCCCTCTATTAGGGTGAGTGTATGGAGTTGGATTGTGTTGTTTAGGTGTTGAATAATTGAATTAAAGGGGTTTGGATTGTTAGCCAATGGTGTTTGGAATGGCCATTGTTATGCCACTATAATGCCAAATTTTTTGTTGAACTAACATGCTATTATTGGTTTCCTGTATTGTTTTAAGTGGCTTGGTTTTGTTGTTTTGTAGATAATAGGTCCCCGCAAGCAACCCACATCCAAAAGGACCAGCCAACTTCTAACCAAGAGAGTAAGAGGTGAGGGTAGTTCTTGCCACCCACCACTAGCAATAACCCTGAACACCATGTTCATTGTTGATCACCATTGCATTCAGTTTGCGGACAAGAAATATCAAGATAAATTTAAACAGTTGGCTAATAAAGACTTTGAGCCAACATGCACACTTGATTAGGAGGCTATGGAGAATGCTGGTTTAGCAGAGGGTATTCAGGCACTAGTCAATCAATAGTGTTGGAAACAACTATTCAAAATATTGGAGCCCGTATACCGAGAGTTAACTCTAGAGTTTTATTGCTCCCTCTGGTTTCACAAGAAAATCATTTGGGTGATTAAGCCATCACACTAATTCTTATTGGCTTTGAAGGACTTTCATTCGAGCATTAATGACATTGCAGTTGCCATAGGGTTATATCAACCATCGGAGCTTGACACCGATGTTTACAAGGGCGATAATGTTGATTTTGCTAATGATGAGATACCTAAGGTAGTATGGCAGCAATTTGCTTTGGAGGCAGTGGGGTATGTTTCGGCAGTGTCAAAGGCTTCTATGCCATTCTTCTCCAGCCCACCATTCAGAGACTGGGACCATTCTATTAGGGCTATAGAGAATGATGATAGGAAGATGACTAATTTAGAGCGGCAGTTGTGTCTCATGGAGAGAAAGAGGGGTTGTCTCGACCTCTAACAATAACATCTTCACACCAAGTAGACCCATATAATGCAACAGCAACATGCCACCATCTAGTTTAGACATGATTATAAGGTGGAGCATCATAGATGAATGGAGTACTCTATGATGGAGTACTAGTAAAGATTTGGGTTCACACTTACTAGGCAGCCACCTCTTTCACCACCACCACCTCTAGTCGATGTCTCTGATAATGTCTCTGACAATGATGATGGTGGAGACAACAATGTTATGGAGGACTAATTTCTTCTCTCTTTTTTCTTTTTCTTCTTTTATTTTCTTTTTATTTTAGATTATTGTACTTTATATTTCTTTTGCTTTTATTTTGCTTTATTTTGTTTTGTGAATCTTCTCTTTTGTTTTAGCCCATTCTCTCGGTCTGTAGCAATATTTGACATGGCATGGATTATGATAAAGAATTCCTACAATTTGTGAATGATGGCAATGATAGGGTAGTTCTCTCTCTCTCTCCTCTATTTCTTTTTGCTTTTATTTGTCTATACCATATAGGGGACAATGTGTTACTTAAGTGTGGGAGAGGGGTTTTATTGATTTCCTTGTGATTGTTTGATTGTAATTGTCAAGCTGATTGAATTTGGACAATTATTTGGCATGAAATTTTTCCTCTTTAGTTGATAATTTAATTATGGTTCAATGGCAATGTCTTGGTTGATGCATGGTTTATTGTGAATCGGATATGGTAGCCGTATTAGGATTTTGGATTGACAAACTTTGCAAATCCTAAAGTTTGAAACTTTAGTTACATTTTTTAGCACAAAAATTTTTTCCATTGTTACTTTAGTTTTGGGTAGTAGAATTATGTAATATCCTAGGTTGTATGATTATTTCCCTTAAAAATAAAGAGAAAATCAAAACCAATTACAAAGGAGCTTTGAAAATTAAAATATATTATGCTGTTCTTGCCTCATTTAAAACAATAATGGGTTAAGATCATAAATAGTGTTAGTAGCCATTTGAACTCATGATTTAGTTGAGTAACCAAGGATCGGCATCACAAATGTTTACACTCGAGTAAAAAGGCTAGAATGATGGTTCAAACAATTTGGACTCCTTGAAAATGCAAAGAAAAATGAAAACAAATTGAAAGATAAATGTAATTAAAAAGAGAAAAAGTGAAAATTCAAGGGGATAGTCATGCTCCTAAGAGAAAAATCATTAATTGGATACTTTACTTAAACTTTTGTTGCTTTGGAATTTGTTGCTCACATTTGTAACTCTAGATTGCAAACTTTAGGTTTGTAAAGTTTGTTATGAAGGTTTCCTAGCTTGGCTATCATGTTTGAGGATTGATAATGGATTAAAGATTTTAAGCTATGAGAATTTTGAGTGATTGCCATATAAACCATTTGATTTTTATTGCCTAAGGTAGGGGATTTTATTTCTTTCTTTTGTCTTGATTTAATTTGCTTGAGGACAAGCAAATGCTCAGGTGTGTGGGAGTTTGATAAGTGTATGAATGCCTATGTTTTACCCCCTTGTTTATCATGATTTATGCTTAAAATTAATTTTGATTTGTTTGTTCTAGTGTTGTTTTTAGTTCATTTTAGGAACTTTGTGTTTTGACATGCCATGAGATAATAGAACAAAAAAAAAATGATAGAGTTTAGTATGAATAATGGAGCATTTTGAAGAGGCAAAAGCAAAAATGAGCTTATCCCATGCCTAAACTCATGGGCATAGATGTGCCCATGAGATAAGAGGAAAAGGTTTCAGTGAAAGTTGGCATTGAAGGCGTTCCCATGCCTAAGTTCACACTTGTATGGCTAGGCATGAGGACAATTCTATGAGACTATATAAGAAATTTTTGCACAGATTTTTGGGAATCCAAAATTCTATTATAGAGAGCCGACTTTTCTAAGGGAACACAGAGATTTTACGGTAGGAATCGGAGGTGAAGAACCAAGATCCGCTAGATTTAAAGTTACAATCGAAGATTGAAGTGAAGATTCTTTGATTATCCATCATGAATTATTTGGACTTCTTTTCTTCTTCTTTGTTTCCTCTGTTTTTCTTATCTAGTATGAACTAAATTTGTTTCTACCTCGATATTTGACGAATCCTAGACCCTTTTGTATGGATTGAATAGTTTTTAATATCAATTAAATCATTCCTTGAGTTGTTTTATCCTTTTGATGCTTATTTGGTTAATTCTAATTGGCAATAGCATACTTGTTGATTGGATACTTATTTTCATATTATTGACTTGAGAAAGCTTGATATGAATTGAACACTCATTAGGATTAAGCGTTGTTTGGGGTTCTACAATTAGGGTTGCTTGTGATTAGTTCAAGCCTGGAGTTTAATGTAGGGCCTGTAAGTAGTTTGCCTTTTTGGAAGGGTTTATAGTAGCAATAAATCACATTAGAATGAAGCCTAGCAAGCTCAAATAGTTCAAAATGCTGAGTCTCAAGAGAAGAAGCTATTTATGGTAGCAACAGTTGAAGAATTTTGTTTCTTGTCAAGATTTTGATTTGTGGCTCTTAGATAGTGGTTGTACTAATCATATGACCTTAAATGTGAAGTTCTTTAGAGGTTTGGATAGAGCTTTTAGTACTCAAGTCAAAATTAGAGATGGAACTTTGCTAAAAGCAACACGAAAATGAGCTGTTATTGTAGACACACTTTAAGGTACAAAGTTCATTAATTATGTGTTATTTATGTCTGAAATTTCTCAAAATTTATTGAGTGTTGGTTTGTTGTTGGAAAAGCAATATTCTCTACATTTGCTTGATAAAAAGTGTGAAATTATGATCTTGCTAGTGCTAAGATATTTTATGTAAAAATGATAAAAAAAGCTTTCCTGTTGAATGGAAAATTATTGAATTTGAAGCTTTTACTAGTGTGGTTGATGAATCAAAACTTTGGCATAAGTGGTTTGGGTACTTTTAACTATGGTTCATTCAAATTATTGCATGATAAAGGCATAGTAAGTGAGATGGTTATTATCCATGAACACCAAGGTTTGTGAGATAGGAAAATAAACCAGGTTGCCATTTCCTATAAATCAAGCATAGAGAGCAACTAATAAACTCCATCTTGTACACACTGATGTGTATGGCCTTGTGAACACACCGCTGCTCAATGGTAGCAAGTATTTCCTTGTTTTCATGGATGATTTTAGTAGGTTTTGCTAGGTTACTTCTTGAAACAAAAGTCAGAGGTGTTTAGGTTCTTTTTGAAGTTCAAATTTGCTATTTAAAATCAATATGACAACTCAATTAAAGTGTCGAGATCTAACAATGGATTAGAATACACTTCACAACAATTTAAAGGGTATTTATAGCTACATGGTATTCATCATCAATTGATTGTCACTTACACACCTCAATAAAATGGTGTGAGTAAGAGAAAGAACAAATAAATTCTGAACATAGCAAGGTGTTTGATATTTGAAAAGGGTTTGTCAAAGTAATTTTAGGTTGAGGCTATGAACACTTCAATATATTTGTTAAATAGATTGCCCACTAAGGCAATTGATGGTAGAACACCATATGAAACTTAGTATGGTGTTAAACCTTCAGTTAGCCATCTAAGAGTCTTTAGGTCTATGTGTTATGTCTAAGTACATGATATGAAAAGGGATAAGTTGGATGAAAGGTCAAAGGTTGACGTCTTTATGGGTTACAACCTAAGCTCAAAAGGATATAGAGTTCTAAATTTGAAGACATATAAGATTCAAGTAAGAAGAAATGTGAAGTTTGATGAAAAAGCTACTTAGAATTAGGAGAAGTCAGTTGTTAATTCCCCAAAGCATATTCAAATTGAAGAGGACATACCCAAGAATGAAATGTTGATGACTTAGATGAAGATTTTGCTGTTAAAGGCATAAGAACACTTAAAGAAATCTATAAAAGATGCAAGCTTGCTCTATTGGAACCAACAAATCTTCAAGAAGCAATTATAATTCCATAATCAAAGTTTGTGATCGAGGAAGAATTGATGATGATTAACAAGTCTAGAACTTAGAAATTGGTTAGCAGACCATCAAGGTATAAAGTTATTGGTGTAAAATGGGTTTTTAGATTAAAGCTCAACTATGGTGGATCAATCAACAAGTATAAGGCCATGTTGGTTTTGAAAGGCTACCCATAGCAATATGGTGTTGATTTTACTGATACTTTTATCCCAGTAGATAGATTTAACACAATTAAACTGTTATTGTCTTTAACAACTCAAAAAGGATGGATCGTGTACCAATTTGATGTGAAGTCAGCTTTTCTAAATAGTGATTTGTAAGAGCAAATTTATATTGAGCAACCAGATGGTTTAATTTTAGCTAGTAATGAAAACAAAGTGTATTTGCTAAAGAAAGAAGCTCCTTGGCATGGTTTTGTGAGGTTGATGAATTTCTTGTGAAGATGGGATTCAAAAAGAGTTGAAATGACATAACTCTGTATATCAAACAAGACAAATAGAAATGTAATGGTGGTTTCTTTATATATGGATGAGAAGGGTATTTGAGATGAATGAGCTAGGAATTATGTCCTATTTTCTTAGAATGGAAATAATTCAATCCTACCATGGGATCTTTATAACTCAAAAGAATTGTGCCTATGAGATATTGAATAAGTTTGCAATGTCAAATTGCAAATCAGTTTCAACTCCATCAGTTTAAGGAGAGAAGCTGAGTAAGGAAGATGATTATGAGTTTTTGGATGTTACTATATATAGGAGTTTGATTGGTTACCTTCTCTATTTGTTAGCTACTAGGCCTGATATAGTGCATGCCACTAGTGCTCTTACAAAATTTATGCAACCTCTAAAGAAAACACACCTTAGAACTATAAAAAGAATACTCATATATTTGAAATGAAGGGAACAATAGACTTTTGTGTGTGGTATAAGAAGTCTATAGAGGTGAAATTACTTGGGTTTATAGATAGTGATTGGGCTAGTTCTAAGGATGACATAAAGAGCACCTTTGGTTTTTTTTTTTTTTTATTAGTATGAGGATGATGTGTTGGAGTTCAAAGAAGCAAGAAATTATTGCTCAATCAATAGCTAAAACAAAATAATTAAGCCATTTGGCTTAGAAGATTGTTGGAGGATTTGAAGTAAATCCAAAACAAACTAACTAAGGTGTTGTGTGACAACAAATTAGCTATTTCCATGGCTAAAAATCCAATCTTTCATGGAAAGACAAAACACATTAAGATCAAGTATCATTTTTTTTAAAGAAGCTAAAAAAAAAAAAAAAAAAGGAGAAGTTTAGCTTATTCATTGTTGCTAAAAAGACCAAATTGCTAATATTTTGACAAATGATTTGCAAAAAAGAAGATTTAAATTACTCAGAAGCAAATTGGGTGTATTATGTTTTATCAACTATGTCAAGGAGGAGTGAAAGTGTGGTTTGAGTTAGTTGTAACACCGAGTGATGCTACTTTAAGTTCTTTGTGTTATACTTTGTATTTTATTAAACATTTTGGGTTAGTGTCTCAAGAAATTTATCTCTTATGGTTTAGTTTAAGTTAAGCTAAAAAGCTAAGGAGAAAGATTTCCATAATTTTTAAGTGTTAATGTTGATTGATTTTGTAAATTTCTTTGTAAATCTCTATATATACTTGATAAATAAAAAATCAATTTAAGGAGCCCTTCAATACATTTTCTTTTGCTATCATTTGCTCTATTTTTAAGCCATTCATAACCAACTTATACTAGTTGCTCCACCTCTTTAGGTTATTTTCCTTTTTAGTGTACGAATAAGCTAAGCATCGATAATCACTATGACATATGCTTATCCATTCTGCATCATTATTAATGTTAAATTTTAATTTTGTATTCCCCATTTTTATATTCTTTAATTCTAAAAAGATATCATTTTTGCTACATGTTGAATTTTTGGTGCATTCATCAGAAAATTCTTTAATTTCTCAATCCTATTGAACTTTAGCAAACATATAGTTGGTATTGTAACCTAGCAAACATTAGTAAACCAACTTATAGTTGGTATTGTAACTGCTAAAGCTTCCACAAGCATTAAGAACACTACATCTATTTGTTGGCTCCTTCCATATTAAAGACCATTCTTTCTTGTACATATCCAAGGTTCAATATTGTATATCCCCACTAAGATTCATCACAATCCTTTTGTAATCATAATGGGAGAGTGGTGTGACATTCTTGTTGAATAGAAGGTTGTCTATTGCATAATTTATTTTAATTGAGCAAAAGAATTCACCTAAAATCCTACTTTCCTGGTGGGGGATATAGTGATTTTGGAGGATGATGAATTGTTTCTCTTCTTCATGATCTATCTTAAATATGAATTTCCTAAGTTTTGGATCAATTTCATTAGTCTATAAAGTCAATAAGGTGGTGCTTGTTGTTCATCTTTATACCTAAAACAAATGTAATAACTTAGTGTTCAAAGCTTTCCCACATATTCATTTCCCACTATTCCTCAAAACCAAATTTCCAAAATCCATGAGCTCAACCACATTCTGGAATCTTAGATTTGAAAGTCTCTTAACATTTAAAGTCCAATATACTTTCCTAAATTCATCCAATACCTTGAGGTTGCCATATTCTATAGCAAAATATCCACCAGTTTCTTTTGCAAGTGGGGGATCTCGACCATATAACTATTCTTGGATTCAATTTGTAATACCATATACCTATATACCTTCAGTTATCAAAACTTCCAATAGGACTAAAGAGCCCCAGTTTTAATTCTTCTTTGGATGAATGCTGGCTAAAGATAGCTTAAAAACATTGCAAGAAAAAGCAAAAAAAAAATGTATTAGAGGGCACTCATATTCTGATTTTTCATTCATAAAGTATCTATAGAGATTTACAAAGAAATTTATAAAATTAGTCAACACCAATTCCCTCAAAAATAAGGAAATTCATCTCCTTAAATTTTGGCTTAACTTAAGCTGAACCACAAGAGCAAAATTTCTTGAGACACTAACCCAAAATATATAAATTAACAAAATACAAAACATAACAAAGAAAGCTTAATATAATAACACTTACTGTCAAAACTAATTTAAATCATACTTTCACTCCTCTTTAACAAAAGTGCTAGAACATACCCCCAATTTGCTTCTCAACAATTCAAATCTTCCTTTCTACAAACTTTTAATCCGATATCAGCTATGAGACTTTGCCTGAATGCCCCTCCTTTGCTCAGAGAAATTGCATTTAAGGAAAAGCAAGTGATTTTTAAGGAGGTTATGGAATGAATTTTGTTGCTCATGATTAGAATGGCTATCATTCAGAAAATAGATTTTTTATTTTGAAAATGATTCTAATTTATTTTAAAATGAAAAAATTAAGAAAAAAACCTATTTATGACTTCAATTCATTAATTTTAGTTAATTTATCCAAGGATAAAATCACTAGCCTTAAACTATGTTGAGCTCAGGAACTAAGTTTTTGGTTTTGAATAATCTTAATTTGACTCTTAAGTTTAATTTGATTTGAAAAATTAATTCTATGAATGACATTTATAAGATGGTAATTAGATGCATAAGCATGGCATAATTATAAGAGTGTAGAAAATTAAAGAGTGAATAAAGAAAAACATCTACAAATTAAGGAGAGCATTTTCTCTAGTCTTTATGGATTTTAGGAAAACTACATAATCGCTCCCAAATTCCAAAATAATTTAATTAATTAAATACATTAAAAAATGGGATGTCTTCTCTAGCCCTTATGGGTACTAGGAAGACCATAAATTTCCTTACAAATATGAATATAAATATTTACGTTGAAAAATAAAAAAGGGGAGGGGATTGAGTTGGAATTAGGTTTGTGTTTGTAGTTTGGATTTAAATTCCAAACATGTCTACGTGCCCTATTAAATAGTGGATTGAAACCCATGTAGTTTGTTACATGATTAAGTGTAGGGGTTTAGGAATTGATCATATTAATTTTGGTTTGGGGTTGGATTGATAAGGAAAAGGCTATACCATTGCTCGAGTTGGCGAAGTGTTTTGCTGGACTGAAGTTCCATTTTATCGATACCTAAGGATTGGATTGATTAATTAATTAATAATGTGATGAAATGGATGGATTAATTAATTAAGATGAATGATGGATTAATTGAAAAAGATTGATTTGATTTTAAAAAGTGATTAATTAATCACTTAAAAGGATTAATTAATTAATTAACTAAGTGATTAATTTAAAAAAAAAAAGGTGATTAGTTAATTAAAAGGATTAATTAACTTTGGTTACAGTGGAGTAATTAATTAATTAATTACATAGAGTGATTGGAGGGTGAAGAAAAAAGAGAACTAGTGGACAGCCATCTACACTATCTCTTAGGGTCAAGAGAGATGGTGAAAATAGAGGAGTATTTATGGCCAAATGGAGGTGGGGGTAGTTTAGGAAGTGGAATTGTGAAAAGACAGAAAGGGTAAAGCTAAAAAGGCATGAAAAGGGCAAAATCAAAAAAATCCAAAAAGTAGGGGGACCAGTGGCGAGTTGGCACCAGCAGCACACTATGGATGGGGTGGCACACAATGCATGCCACCCAGTCTAGTTTCTCACCTAGTCTGGCTTTTCTGCTAGTTTAACCTAGTTTAATTTGTTTTGGCCTATTTTGGCCTGTTTCTGATTTGATTTGAGCCTAATTCAATTCTACATATTTGTAATTGAGTGTGATTATTTGGAGGTGAAAATTTAAGGGTTCACAGTTGCTCTCTCATCAGAATTGGCTGGTCTATAAGGCTATTATGATAATAGTGAACTCAGGAGAAGGGATGGTACAAGGAATCAAAGGGATATCTAAGTCAGCATTTAGACAGGTTTGGGTGTGAGAAGTGGTTTTGATTTTGAGATAAAGGTAGATGACAAAAGGAACCACATAGATGTTTAAACAATCATTTCTAAACATTTATAGGTGAAAAATATGGTTAATAAATGGAAGTGAGAAAAGGGACCAAAAGGATATCTAAGTTGGTAGGTAGATATTTTTAGGTGAATTGATGGATTTGGGTAAAAGAGGTAGAAAATGGAACTACATGGATCTCTAGGTGACCGTTTCTAAACATTTATGGGTAGAATTGACTGATAAATGGATGCGAGAAAAGGAAACAAAGGCATATCTACATTGGTAGCTAGATTTTTTTTGGGTGAATTGATAGATTCAATTAATTTGGATAAAAAGGTAAGGAAAAGAACTAGAGAGATGCCTAGATTAGACATATCTGGGTCAAGGACTTAGATAGATTTTTGATAAAAGAGGCAGAATAAGGAACCAAAGGGATGTCATTGTTCAAACATTTCTAGGTGAATGATTTGGATGGATGTTTGATAAAAGGGATGGAAACAAGAACCAGTTCGATGTTTGAGTGAGAATTTAGATGTCTATAGGTGAAAAATTGTGATCAATTCAAAGGGATCATAGGGATGCCTAGGTGACTGTTACTAGACATTTATGGGTGAAAATGATTTTTCTAAAAGAGGTAGGACAAAAAACCATAGGGATGTCTAGATGATCATATCAAAACATTAATGAGTGAATTGATTGATAAAGGAAGATGCCCTTAGTGTCTTTGGGGAGGTTTTTGGTGATTGGAATAAAAAAGATGTCCTTTAGCATCTCTGTTAGTACCGCTAGGCCCTAGTCTTGATTGGGGAAGTTTGTTTGGTTGATGATCCCAATCTTGGTTTGGAAAGTTTATTTGGTTGATGATCCAGTCTTATTTTAAGAAGTTTGTTTGCTTGATGATCCCTATTTTTTATTCAGGAAGTTTGTTTGGTTAATGATCCCTATCTTGGCTTGGTAAATTTTGAGAGGCTCCTGATTGTGCCAAGAAAATGTGGGCTTTCAAAGGTGAAGGATTAAGCCTTTTGGAAGGCTTAAAAAGAATTTACTGAAATTTAAAGGGACTTTGAAAGTCACACTGTACAAGTTAGATTATGTAGGATTACCACTCAACTTGATGGGTCTTTAAAAGTGGAAAGGGTTTGTTTGGCTTAATGCAATGAGCCTTTGACTTATATATCATTGATGAGGTAAAGGTTATTTAGCTACTTTGGCTAGGGAGGTAACTTGATGATTTTGAAGGTAATGCCTAATATGAGGAATAAAGGCAATGATGACTTTGAAGGAATACCCTTTATGAGATATTTTCTTTTGACTTTTTAAAATTCTTAATGAAAATCAAGGTGATGCCCCTTGATGGGACCTACCTTTTTTTTTCTTTTTTTTTACTTTTGAAAATGATCCTTAGTAAAAAGGATTTTTGCTTTCTCCCACATATCATCTTGGATTATGCCTAGTGAACTTATAGGGTGGTCCATCAGATGGAGTGTGACTATTTGTTAGATGGAGGTGTCCATCTTCAGTTTCTATTTGATATCACTTGATGAATGACATTTGAATATGAAGGAGGAGAGATCAGTAGCTTGGTGTATGCAGAGGTCATTAACTTGGTGTATGCATGAGGGTATATGTTTACAGATGGTTGCATAGATGTTGGTGCACAAATGATACATGTTTATATATGTATGCTTTGGAATTCATAGAGATTTTGTTTAACTTTCGCACTGTGGATGATTCATGCATTATGGATGATTTGTGATGATGCACATAATGGATTAATGTATGGATGCAAGAGGGTGGATTTATAGGTTTGCTCTGTGCATGTCATGAATGCAATTTGCATGCAATGCTAACTCTTAAAAATAGCTTGCAGGTTATGAGATGATTATTTTGATTGATTTTTTTTTTAGTGGATTCCTAAGGTTGTCACAGGAAGGTGTAACAATTCTATGATTTTTTTAGTGATGACAATGATGGGTAATCTAGACCCTTAGCAGAAGATCCTTTATGAACTAATGATTGGCTATTTGAAAAGGTCATTTTAGGAAAATGCCCCATTTTGGGGGGCAATAGTTCTACTATTTTGACATAGATTAGGGCTTGTCATGAGGATGGGACAGCCAGGTTGGTTCATATTAGATTTAGTAGACAAGTGGCTCATTTTAGGTTCATAAGGAAATTTATCTGTTTAGGCTTCCTAAGACTTTGGAGGAAGAATTAGTTCTAGTAATGGGGTGTCGATGGTTTACTCCTAGTTCAACTTTGGAAGCTTATGGTTATGATGGGATTTATCGGTTAGCGTCGATGATAGAGATTTATGGTTCACTCTAAGTGGCCCAATGTTTCCTTTTGTGCTCTTGGCTCGGTTGGGTTACTTGAGCAGTTAATCGGGTAGTTTAGGCTTTGGACTTCTTTTAGGGTTTAGTTCTAGTTTTGTCAAGAGGTTTAAACAAATGGGTCAATAAGTATTAGGATTTAGTTATTCTTGGCTATAGTTCTAGTCTAGGTGTGACTTGGCTAAGTTTGGAAGGTTCACCAGGATTTTAGAGATCAAGCTTTCTTTGCAATGATGAAAGGGGTATGCCTTGATTTCAGGTCATGGTGGAATCCTTCGAATGGCTTAATTTTATCAAGGAGCTAGACCTTTGGAAATGGGAGATAGGCTATCTCTATTAGCTTTGGATTTGAAGTTAGGACTTTTAGAAAATGTGCATTGCTTTCATTTTTCTAGGAAAATGGGGGTTCAAAGTGGGTTGTGAGCTTCCAACACATGGCTTAAGTGATGCAAATTTTTAAGAGCTTTAATTGATTCTGGTTCTATTAAGGGCTTTAGCTTTATGGTTGTTCCTCTTTTTCTTCTTCTTCTTCTTCTTCTTCTTTTTTCCCAATGCTTCACAGAAAGAAAAAAATTTATTATTTGGGCTAGGAAGGCTCTTGGGGATAATGTTTTTTGGGTCCAGTTGGATTAGCATAGAGGTTGAGATGAACTTTTAGAAATGAGGGAGAGCCATATGATTTGAGTTGTTTAGTGACTCAAGCACTTTGATAGGAAAACAAGACTTAGAGATTATACCTTCCATAAGAGGTGGTGGATTGACTGAAGGTTGCTCAAAAAAATGTGAATGTCTTCAAATGATACACCCTTAATGATGGGTAAAGGTAAATTTATTTGTGATGACTCAATATTTGATTTTATAACTTTCTTTACCCTTTAAATGATTAAGGGAAGAAAATGGGGTGACACAAAGAAGGATGATTCTGAGTAGGATAAAATTATTTTACTACTCATAAGGATAAATTATTTAGACTGATTCTAATAGATTCAAACAAATGGATTTTGACAGACTCATATTAGAATCTAATTTGAATGACACATTATCCTTTTTTTTTTGTTAAGGGAAAACAAATGGGGATGTGATTGATGTAGTTCAGAGAATATGAGGGCATGATGCCTTGCAAGAAAAAAGATATTTTTACTATGATTTGGATTGCACTTGGGTAGGCTGCCTATGCATCCCTTACATTGCTTCTATTCTCTTTTTTTTTCTTTTCTTTTTAGGGAGAATCATGTCCATGTAACTCTTGTTACAATGTAGGAATAAAAAGTTAGGCATGATGATCTTGTTAGCCATTTGATCTATTTTGCAGCTTTTCATTGAGCCTTTTCCTATTTTGGCAAGTTGACTACTTCTAAACTTGACATGGCCCTTCTTTAATGCTCTTTGTGAAGTGATCTACAACCATCAAGATGTTCACATGCCTGATCAAGGATTTAGAATTTGATTGCCCCAAATAAATAACTAGTTAGGCTTAGCTTAAAGAAGGATAGTCTTAATGTGCACAATAACTTGGTAGCTAAGTTCTAAGAGTTGTTCCATCTTCAATCTCTAACTTGGCATGATGTGATGATGTAATGCATGCAAAAAATAAATTTTTAATTTATTTTTGTTTTCTTCCTTTTTTATGATGTATCATTCAAGTTGGATTCAAAAAAGAATATGTATGAAAAATCTAAACTATTATTAAAATAACCTAGAAAAATCATTACAGACTTAAAAGGAAAGAAACAAGTGACAAACTCTGACTCTAACTTTGGACACCTAAGGATTGAAAAGAAAAGAAACAAGCACAAGACTCAATAGACTCAATTAAGAGATAGATTCAACAGACTCAAAAAACTCAAACTAGAACTTTAGATGACTCAAACTCAAGGTTGACTGGATTCAATTTGATCATAGGACTCGAATAATGTCATGTTGGCTAGGCCAATGCTCTCCTCAAAGTGCTTGTCACTAGGTAGGTTAGATGAATTTGGCAAGGTATGTTCCTACTTAAGATTGATAATGTCCCTAAAGTTGATGGGTACACAGGGTACTAGTTCTAGGGGAGGATATTTCCATCGTCAATGAGGTCTTAAATTCAATGTCTTAGGCTCTTCCAAATGTCTGTTTCATGCCTAGCTCCTTGTTGGTACTTATAGTACTGATCAAGTCTATAATTTTTGGATGGATGGCTAGAGGGTGCTTTTGACTCTAAAAACTTAACCAGTCAACTTCAAAGGGCCATCTTGTAAACTATACTTAAGGAAATTTCTAAATTAGTGAACTTTCTTCTCTCTGATTTATGGGTTACTGGTTAGTAATGGTAGCTACCTCTTTTCCTTTTTGCTTAGAGGAGATAATTGATTACTAGAGCATAGTGGTGTTATGCTTTAATGGTAGTTTGATAGGAACTTTGATGTTTGGTTGGGTAGAGATTTCCATTCCCTAAAAAGGATTCAAGGAAGAAGGAAGATGGACTTTGGTGTTTGCTGGCATGAGACTTTTAGGGACTCCTCTACTGCTAGTGAGATCAATAATAGGAGTTGGGTTGGTATGAGTGTTTGGGATTAGCTATGTGGCATGTTTAGACACTTCTTTATCATGGGAAAGACCAATAATAGGAGTTGGTATGGTTGCAGCAATAACAAGATTAATAACTTATGTAATTATGTAGCCACCATAATGTTTTGGTCTTTAATCAAAATGGTAATCCTACTAATTTGGTGAATCCTATACTTCTAAATAGGAAATAGCAATCCAGTTGGAGTGGATTTCTAGTAAGTGATTGAATTCATTTTAGATTATCATAAATTTCTTAGATACATATTGTCGTGATTGGAATTTTGATATCTAACAAGTGAAAAACACCTGTTCATCACAACTCTTTATAAGGTTCAATCAATCCGGTTCCTAGTGTTTCCAATCTCATATACATATTGTCATTATTGGCTTTTCACACTAGTCAAGTCAAACCCATTGGACCAACAAGTATAGTAATTTAAACATCATATGTCTCAGATACTCATTGTCGTTATTGGCATACAATATATCCTATACTTGTAACATCACATGCTTTACAATAACTTCAAGAAAACATTCAAATCAAATATATAACCCCTATGTATCCATAACCAATGACATAAGTGTTTGAATTTTTCTTGAACTATTGCTGCAATGGAGAACCATGAATCGATATTTTGTTTGGAAGATTTTCGAGCTTTATTGATTAGTCTCACTTTGCACATTATCCATTTTAAACATACATCATATGCATTCATATATATCACATATATATTTCATAAAATGGACAATATAAATATAGGTATGATCATGGATTCTATGGATCCACTTTTTAGCCATAAGGAATGGATAAGGGATTTAGGTTAAACAAATTACAAACATGAAATTACAACATTTGTATCTTCATGATACCACTAGGCATCTTCATGGGTTGAACCTCGTCTTGTTCTTACACCTCCATATCTCTATATGTACATTAGTAACCTTAGCATTCTAAGGTGAGATTACAAAAGCAAAAAAGCTTATCGGCTCAATGAAATTAATATAACCTAAATGAGTAATTAACATTTAATTACATCCCATCAAATAATAAAATTAATTATTACATGTTCACATTAGAAATTTGTAATACCTAAGGTTTTCCTAGCCTATTAGAGCTAGCAACGGAGGCATTATAATGTCCATATATTATGCTATTCTAGGTCTTTCTAACACCATAGGAACCATAAGAATATCATAAAAAGTAATTTTAATAAATAAGTGAGGAATGCAATCAATTTTGATAAGCGCCCTTTTGATAAAGTGAAAGTCAAACCGAGTTTGACTTAATGTGACATGTTAATAATTTATTTTAAATATGAATTTAAAGTGCTAGTGAATGGGTGTTGACATCTCTTAAGACATTGGGAGATGATGATAGTGATATGAGAAGTTGAATTCAATCAAAGTTATAATGGTATAATAGATGTCAAACTTAGTTTGACCCAATGAGCTTATATGATATACATACTTCAACAATACTATTGAAGGGCTAGTAAATGTGCATTATGATATGTATAGAATTTATCTAATAATGTCTAGAGGGTGTGGCGACATTGGAAAGTAGAAATATGTATACTAAAGTAAAAGAAATGAAATGAGAAATGTATTAAGTTATCGAATTTGAAATGTGCATATATAGATTTGTTAATGGGCTTTTGCACTCAAAAGCCCAAGCCTATTAAATGGTCAGCCCATAGGGCCCATAAATGGATGAACCTAAGCTTTAACTATAGTTAAGAATGGTTAACCAAGGTTGAGTTAGATGTTGGAAAAGCTAGTCACCATTTTTGACTAAGTTAATTCCTTTTCCAACTTGAATTCTCCCTTCGTCCACACCTGAGTCTATATTCATTGTTGCTATTTCCAAAACCATATGATGAGCATCATAATTGTAGAGAAAATCTTAGCTATACACTTGATTAAATCATAGCCATCCACCAAGATTAAATCTTAGCCATTGGATCAAGCTTGATTAAATCTCCACCATCTAACCCATCATATATATATGTAAAGTTTATGTTGTGAACACCATTTCTCCCATCTCTACACTAACGTTCCACCATGGCAAAAGAAGCTTTCTCTCTACACCACTTGCAACAAGAACTTTAGCAAATCAAACCTAACCAAGGTGAGAGATCTTGTCCATCTTCTCTTATCTATGTTCTAAGGTTGATGTTGGTATCTTGGTTTTATAAAATCCTCCCTACACGATAAGGAAAATTTGGCCAATACTAGAAATTGATCAAGGAGATGTTCTAAATTCTAGTTAAATACAACTATGGTTACTTAGATGAAGAATAATGATTTAAAAGTGTTGAAATGAACTTTAGAAACTTGGTTCAAGATTTGAACATCTTAGAGGCATAATATAGTTGAAAGGGGAACTTGATGTTCTAATGCTACATATTGACAATTGAATGATCATATAGGTTTTATGTTATGCTAATTACATAGTTCCATGACCACTTTGAAGATTGGATGAGGAATTAATAGTTTTCCCCAAATTTTAGGGTTTATGGAAAATTGGAGATTTTGAATATTGAATTTGAATTCATGAAAGTAAAGGGAAAATCAAGCTTAAGAATGGAATCACATGATTTGTATAATGTTAATTATGAAATTCAATTGATAGAAGTGATTTTCGCCAAAATTAATGAACTAGGTTCATTTATGGAACTTGATGGTGGAAGTAGAATTAATTCTATTGAACATCAGAAATTGTTTAAGTTGATCTTGCTCAAAGTTGAAAGGTGAAATTGAGAGGATAGGAATTATCCTTCCTTAAATGAATAGTTTGATCATTTGGAGAACAACTAAGGAAAGTGTTTAAATTAATAACAAGTACATGTGTAGTATATCTTGACCTTAAAAGTGATAAGCTGTGCTTTAATGAAAATAGAAATGTTAACAAGTTAACTTAAATTAAAAAAATTTTATAATGAGAAAGTGATTGATATGCAATTGAATTGCAAATGTGTAGAGTGTAAAGATAAGGAAAAGGATATTGTTGAAAAGTGCGAGGAGCACTACGAGCATCAGAGTTAAATGAAAATAAGAGCAAAGGAGTCCAAAGTGAGTACTTAATAATATAATATGACTTGCACCATTTGTTTTAAACCTCTGTTGTCCAAACCATAATTATTGAAATATTCCAATTCCTTAATGAGCATAAATTGCCTATTATACAATGAGCCAATTGATATGATCTTTCTTGATGACATTTGACTATTGTGAAACTTTCATGTTGAACTCATAATGTGAACCATTTATTATAAACCCCATATGATCTTTATTATTGATATATAATAATAAGCAGAAATACCCTTCTGATGTGGGGTAACACATCGGACCTCATGCACTTAGTATAAGCCTGTAGGTAGGACAAGAGTATCCAACCTCTGTTAGGGGGAACGCCTAACCATAAGATCTAATCAGTCTTATGTAATGTGATACATGTGAGTGAGCAAGGCTTAGACCGCCACTCTTGAATTTATATGTGTGGGAAGCATTCCGCTCCTAAGAAAGATGTTATTTCTGCTAAAAATGCTCTTTCATCTTCAATGAGAAATTGAACTATAATGAGAAATCGTTCCATTACTATAAAGAGCCCTTCCTTGTACTCACCATGTATATATTGTATTATTATATACTCATTGAGTTTTGTCTCATTCTTTAGTGGTTTAAATTTTTCAGGAAAGCATGACGAGTCAGCATGGTAAATTCCAAGTTGCTCTGTTAGATTCAAGTGATGTGATTCTTGACCATGAAAACTATTGTTTTAGAGCTTCATGGTAGTTGAAGGTCTATCACAAAAACATTACAGGGTTTACATATGTAGTAAATTATATTGTAATTACTATTACAATAATGTATGAAATAATGTACATTTGGTGATTGATATGAAATAAAATTTTAGAAATCTTACAAGTTTTCATTACAACTCTTCGTGAATCCCATCTTCACAAAAAAATTATCAATCTTGCTAAACTAGGCCCTCGGAGCCTACTTCAATCTATAAAGAGCTTTCTTCAACAAATACACTTTATTTTTGCTACCAACTGCAATAAAATCATTTGGTTGCTTAACATAAATTTGCTTTTGCAAATCACCATTTAGAAATGTTGACTTCATATCCAACTGGTAGACCATCCAGCCTTCATGAGCTGCTAGAGACAATAATAATATGATGGTATCAAACCTGGCTATTGGGGGCAAAAGTCTCAGTAAAATCAACCCCATAATGCTGTGAGTAGCCTTTCAAAACCAATATGGCATTGTGCTTATTAATTGAACTACTAGAGTTAGGCATCAATCTAAAAACCATTTTACACTAATAACTTTACAACTTGGTATTTTGTTAGCCAATTTCTAGGTTCTAAACTTGGTTATCAGCATTAATTCATCCTTTATTACTGACTTTCATTATAGAACTGCAATAGCTTCTTGAAAATTCATTGGTTCCATTATAGTAAGATTGCATCTTTCATAGTGTGAACCTTTAATTTTACACCCTCCAGTATGTGTTTGAACATTAGAAGCACTTAGACTCAGTAAACAAATCTCCAAAAGCCAAAAACTCTCAAAACGGGAAAATGAGAAAAATCAAAATGTCTTTTTAACATTTGAACCTCTTCAAATTATCTAGGACTAAGTAACAAATACAACGCAACTAGAATTATGAAAAATGGATGAGAAACAAGCAAGAATGGGGAAAACAGGCAAAATGGTTGAAAACGGGACCGTTGCTGATCAAAAGCCCTTTACAGCAACTCCGGAGAATTGATATATTTTGGCAATCCCATATTGAAACTTTAGTATTTTCCTCCTCCTAATCTTTTCCCTATATATAGAGGACCTCTCTACACTTCAAATCACTAACTTCCAGAGCTTGAAAAGTGTTAACTTTAAGCAAACTGCCTTGCATTTGCTCTTTGCTTCGCAAAATGAGTTAAGGGGTTTCTCTTTGATTCCTACTCAACTAGTTAAAGTCTTTCCATCCACCTATTCGAGGCAAGTCTATTGCTTAAGGCTCATATTGAGAGGTTTCTCGTTGATTCCTACCCGACCAATTAAAGGCTTTCCGTCGGCCTGTTCAAGATAAGTCTATTACCCAAAGCTCATGTTCGCCATCCGAGGCTAGCCACCACCCACCATCCAAGGCTAGCCACTGCCTGGCATCTAAGACTCGTGTCCACCATCTGAGGTTAATGCCAACCACTATCCAAGGCTAGCCACCACCTACCATCCAAGGCTAGCCACTGTGTTGTCCAAGGCTAGTCGTCACTAGCCATCTGAGGTAAGTTTATTTTCCTTTTCCTTAGTTTATTTATTGTTTCCCTCCTTGGGATTTGTGTTTTAGGGCTTCTATCCTAATTCTTATTTTGCTAAGATAGTTAATTAGAATATGACTTAGTTAACTCCACTTGGTAATCAATTGGTTCAATCAATCAACTCAACTCTCTTTTAATCAATCAATCAAAACATGATGAAATAGCTAGGCTAAACCAACCCCTTCGTAAGAAGGAAGAACTATGTGGGTTTTGATTCCCATTCAAAGAGATACTCAGGCATGCTTGGTTCAAGCATCGAATCGAGTCAAAACTAACCAACTCTCTATCCTATCACCTTCTTCACTTACTTTTATTTTCTTTTCTTTTTGCATAGTTATTAGGTTTAGTTTGGGGAATGTGTGACTTTTCTAGAACCTATAAGGGCAAAAAGAGGTATCCCTTAAGTTTGGGATTTTTATTATAATGTTAACTTTCTTTTGAACTTTACTTGTGTATTTTCTTTATTGTTGAATGGATGAGAGAATGATCATCCATATTATAAATTCTTTATGCATCTTAGATTATTGATGAAATATATTTTATATCACTCTTATATTAATTGGCCAAACTTATCTTGTTAAAGTAAACCAAAAACCTAGTCCCCGGATCCTCTTTGGTTTTGAGGCTAGTGAATTTTTTTCCTTTAGGTAATAATTAGAGTCAAATGGGTTTTTTCCTTATATTTTCCCAAATAAAAATAAATAAAGCTAGCGACTTTAAGAAACAATTTTCAAATCTATCAAAGATAAGCTTGAGGGCTTCCCCATGAGTTCTTTCTCAAATGAGCATTTCGATTCCCTTTAGCATATTGGACTGGTGCTCGAGCAAGACCTCACAGCTGGTGACTTCACTAGAGATGATTCTTTTAAAAGAAGTAAGTGGACTACTAATTGGTTTAAAAAGATTTTGGCCTTTTAATATAATTTTGACTTTACATGCATCACTTGCATAGGCTCTTTGCCATTCAACCTAGTTTTAGAAAAACAATTGATAGTGAGTAGTATCTAGTGGATAACCCTCCTTAGGTCTATTAACTGATAGTGAAATCATCCACCTCATACCTTTTAAAGGTGTAACAAGCATGCACGTACTATTGGACCCTGTAAGGCCTCGCCCGAGCACCAGTCCGATCCGCTAAGTGGGATCGAAATGCTCATTTGGGTTGGAACTCACGATGGAACCCTTGGGTTTAGATTGGTTGATTTTTTGAAAAGAGTCGCTACTTAATTTTATTTTATTTGGGAAAATATTAAGGGAAAAACCTAATTTGACTCCAATTAATATCCCAAAGGAAACAATCACTAGCCTTAAAACTAAAGAGGATTCGGGGACTAAGTTTTCGATTTGTTTAGAAAAATGATTAGTTTGGCAAATTTAATATAAGATAACTTAAAATGAATTTCATGAGCAATTTACATAATGCATGAACAATTATATAATGTATGAACAAACAAATAAATAAACATTCATTCAAAGCAATAAAGCAAATAAAGTAAAGGAATTAACTTACAATTCAAAACCAAAATAAGGTATACTTTCTTTAGTCCTTATGGGTTCTAGGGAAGTCACACATTTCCGAAAATTATTCTAAAGCAATTACTAAAGAAAAATACTACAAAAGAAAGACAAAGTCAATATTATAATAAAGAAAATAAACTATAAGTCAATATTGCAAAGAAAAGAAATAATTCATAAAGTAACACACAAAAAAAGGATTGTTGTTTATTTAAATTGGATTTGATGCTTTAAACAAGCACGCCTACGTATCCCTTTGAATGGAAATCAAAATCCACTTAGTTCGCCCTTCTTGTGAAGGGGTTAGTTTAGCCTAGCCATTTTATCATGTTTCAATTCATTGATTAAAAGGTAGGTCGATTGATTAAATCAGATTAATTGATTACCAAGTTATTAATGAGGTCAAGTTTTAATTAACAAGTTGATGCAATAATTTAAATTGTTTACCTAGTTGACTAAATCATATTCGAATCAACATGCCTTAAAATAATGAAAGAAAATGATAAAACATGCAAAGCAAAGGAATTAATGAAAAGAACAAACTAAGCAATCCTAAAAAAGACAAACAAAACAAAACAAACAGAATAATACAAAGCAAAAGAAATAGTAAAACAAAACAAAACAAAATAAGAAAATAGGAAAATAATTACCTTATGAGGATGAGACTTAGGGACATAGGGCGGATGAAGCAGACGACTGGATCGCAATTCTACCTTCTTGGCTCGGCGGAACGACAACCTTATAATGGAGACTCGGACAACATTATTGGGACCTCCTCGAACTGATTTGAAGAGAGCTACCTCGAAATGATCACCCAAATAAAATAAAACAAAATAAAATTTTAAACTAAAAACTTCATTCCTTTCGGACCAAACTTATAGAGATGGTTCGCTTGATGCAAAGGCTAGTCAAGCAAACCAAGAGGTTAAGAGGTTATTGCTTTGAAATCAATTAATTTGATTAAGCAATTCTGAGTGTGGAAATGAGGTAAGGGGATGTTGCTTTTATAGGGAGAGAGTTGGGAGGCAAAAAAATGAAGTTTTGATGTGGGATTCACTTCCCAATACAGGAAACCGCATAGGAGGCTTCGAGAACTGCACATGGGGGCTTCAAGAATGAATGGAATAGATGGAAACCACACAAAAGTTATGCTGTTTCACATAGAATCTCTATAGTTCTGCAAAGGGTCTACGCAGTTTCGCATAGGCTCTATGCGGTCACCATTGTCCTGTGCGGTCCCTTGGAGACCACATGCCATTTTTTACTCCATTCTCACTCGTTTCATATCCAATTTAAGCCCAATTTGATTCTATGGGTTCGTAATTGAGTGCTAGTTGTCTAGAGGGCAAATTTAAGGGTTCACAGTTGCCCCCTCAGCGGAATTGGCTTGACCAAAAGGCAATTCTAATGATAGTGAGCCCGAGGATGGAAAAAATGAACCAAAGGGATGTCTAAGTCAGGATTAAGACATGTTTGGGTGAAAGGCATGGTTTTTTTTTTTAATTTTTGATTTTTGATTTATTTTTTTTATAGGTAAAGGATAGATAGAAAAATAAACTATAGAAATATTTAGGTGATCATTACTAGACATTTATGGGTAAAATGAGGTTTGTCAATGGCTATTAGTTAGGCCTTGACGTTGGATGCAAGAATGGTCTTGGTGAATTTCAATTAAGGCTATTTGTTCGACCTTAATGTTAGAGGTAAAGAAGATATAGAGAAATCTCAATCAAAGCTATCTGTTCGGCATTAATGTTAGAAGTAAAAATGATATAATGAAATCTCAATTAAGGCTATTTGTTTGGCCTTAATGTTGGAGAATAAAGAAAATCTGGTAAAAATCTTAATCAAGGCTATCTGTCTAGCCTTAATGTTGGTAAATTTAAATCAAGACTATCTGTTCAACCTTAATGTTAGGAGAATTAAAATCAAGGCTATATGTTTGGCCTTAATGTTAGAGGATTTAAATCAAGGCTATCTGTTCGGCCTTAATATTGGAGAAAAATAAAGATTTAGGGAAATCTCAATTAAGGCTACCTGTTTGACCTTAATGTTTAGAGATAAAGATGATTTGGTGAAATCTGGTAAAAGTAATGGTTCCAATCTATTTTGAAAAGTCCAGCTTAATGTCCGGTTAGTTTTGAGACATTTCTGATAGGAATGATGATAACCTTGTATGGTAGAAATTAATAGAGAGATGATATTGTTTGGCAGGAATGATGACGACGTTGTCTGGTAGGAATCGACATAAAGATAATCTATTTGATTCAAAAGTCTAACTCACAACTTATTCTATTGTAAAATACATATGACTATGCAATGATTAGATACCTTAAACTTATGAAGGGTTAATTTGGTATAAAAGTGTTGAGATTTTGGGAGAAAGAGGCCCTTACTTTAGGAAAGGTGAATATTTAGGAGGGAAATGCCCCCACTTTAGAATGATAAAGTGATTTGGCTATTTTGTGTAGATAAACCAAGTTAGGGATGGTTAGACTGGGTATTAGGCTAGTTGAATGGTCGGTCAAAGGTTATTGGTTTGGTATTGTAAGAGGAAGAGATCAAGCTAGTTGGCTTGAAAGGCTTGAACAACTAGCTTAGGGTCATATCAGGTATGAGGATGCTTAGTCACTGGTTATCAGTTTGGCCTAAGAAGAAGTCACTGAGAGGTTAAGCCAATTATGGCTGGGAGAGATCAGGCTGGGTTTAGGTGAGTTCAGCTTGGGAGGAGGTTTTGTTTGAGGCTAAATTAGAAAGCTTAATTAGAAGGGTCAAGTCCTTAGAGACGATTAGGTCGAAAAGCTAGGTCAAGTTTTAGGGAAGGTCAATTTGTTGGACTTGTCTCTAAAAAAGTTCATACAGGAGTCTTTGGTCAGGTCTGGTAATTGGCTTGATCAGTTATGGCCTTGTGGTATTGCTTTAAGGGAGATCATCTTGGAATGTTAGGTCAGGTTTAGCCTTGGCTAAGGTCATTTGAAAGCTCAGTTTGGTTTTGTCTTAAGACTATGTCTAAAAGATCATGCCGGGATGCTAGACCTAGGAGGCTAATCTTGGCTTAGAGGAAGGCTCAAGCTAGGAAATCAATTTAGAAGGCTCAGTCAAATTTTGCTTTAGAGGAGATCATGGGCTTCACAGTGAAGGCTTTTTGGGAGTGGGTTTCATGATGAAGGCTTTTGGACTTGGGCTTTATGGCGAAGGCTTTTTGGACTGGCCTTCTTGGTGAAGGCTTCTAGGTGTTAAGGATAGTTTTTTACAAGAGTGCTTTGGATGGTTGGCTTTGGCTAGGGGCTTAATGATGAAGACTTCTTAGTTTGTGCTTTATGACAAAGGCTTTTGGTTATAAGGGTATCGCATGCTCATGGTTAAGGATTTGCCCTTTGACCTGGTTGCATTAGAATGGTTTGCAAGCCTTAAGAGACTTTGATCTTAGGGATTGTGTGTTTTACCAATTAGGCTTAATCTTTCAAGGATAATAAGAAGTTTTCCAAAGAGGCATGAGATGGGCCTTGACTAGTTGGAGTCCTTCTTAGTCAATTTGAAGAGGATAGGCTTTGGGAGATATGCCTCGACTAGATTCAAAGATGATGAGTCTTGAGAGACTTAGGATTTTTGGTTCTGCCCATGATGAGATTTTGCTAAGGAAATTGTGGTATGGTGTTTGAGCTCAAAATAATGGTATGATTTGCCAATGAGGCTTAGGATGGAAAAGTTTGAGAATGGTTTAAAGGTAGGCTGAAACTTCTGAAAAGAATCATAAAGGTTGTATGGCTTTGCTTTTTATAGCACGAATCATAGAAAAGAGCAAGTCAAGCTATCTAGTGTTTGAGATTGAAGAGACTCCTAGAGTGTGATAAGTACTGAAAACACCATATTTTTGCCCTTGTTCTTAATGTATTTTATGCCTCCAATTGAGTTTACCCTGTTTGTTTTAGTACTTTTATAGTTCTTTTAGTTAATCCAATGTCAAATGATGCCATGATCTGAATGTGACCTAGAATGGTGAAGATCAAAGCCAAAATGCTAACTTTTAGAATATGAGCTGCCGTGGGTGGAGCCACGGCTGGGATTCCAGCCGTGTGATAAGAGTAAAGTGGCAAATTATCCAGTAGACTCCCACGGGTAGAAGCACGGCTGAGATTTCACCCGTGGAAAGTTACGTTTTTGGTTTTCCATTGCCACAGCTAAAACTCCAGCCATGGGTTTAGTGGTGTGCATTAGAATTTTTAGAAATATAAAACTAGATCTGACATCATTTTGCAGGAGAGTCACCTAGGGATTAGAGAGAGGATAGTAAGGGAAAGAAGAATTTGAAGATTGACAATCAAAGAATAGGATTTCTCTACACTTCATTCATGAATTGTTTGGGATTTCTTACTTTTTTAATTCTTTCTTTGGTTTCAATGTGTGATATGAACTAATTCTTTCCAATTTGGGTATTGATGAACCCTAGAACCTTTTATATAGATTGAATTACTCTTTATTTAATTAAATCATTCCTTGAGTTGTTTTATCTTTATGATTATTATTGTTTAAATACCAATTGATAATTGCATGCTTGTTAATTGGGGATTGTTTTCATATAATTGACTAGAGATAGCTTTATATGAATTGATTACTCATAGAGATTGAGGGTTGATTGGGACACTAGAGATAGGCTTACAAGACTTCTTTGGTAGATAGTTTCTCGACTCTAATGCATGACCTAATTGAGCTTGCTTGAGAAGAGATTCCTTGCATTCCTCTTAGGAAATAGGTATTTAATTACTCGAGAGATATTTTTATTTAATTCAGCGAAATGCCAATTCAACTTATGGAATGAATTTGATTGATGTGTAATTCATGATATAAAGTTAAGGGCTAAGGGATTCAATACCTGAATGAGTCTTTATCCCTAATTTCATCTCCTTTTTTCCTTTTTGTTATCCCTAATTATAATATAACTATAATCATTCTTATCAAACATCAATTTGATTAACTTGACATTAGCATACATTTGAGCTAGTACTTACCTAAAGTCTCCAGTGGAATGATAACTCACTCACTACTATATTACTTGTGCGATCTGTTCACTTGCAGAATACGCATTCGAGTGATACTTAATTGATTTGACTTGACATAGATGACACAGTAACTAAAAGAAAAAGCCCTTAAGAATGGCCAAAGGACTAATGAGAAGAGACAACTTAGGGCTTATGCCCCCAGTGAGCGATAAGGACATGATAGAGTGGAGATTTAGCTTTTTAAGCTAAACAATGGGATGGATTGACAACAGATGATTACGTTCTGGAAAGACATGCCCCCATTATAGGATAAGGGCATAGAAGATAGTATATCCTTAGAGAATGAACCTCTGGTGAGGAAGGATGACTTTGGAGACATAAAACGAGATAGATTGATTGAAGATGACAACTTTGGACATGAGGGAAGATGACTTAGATGAGCTTTCTCTCTCTCTCTCTCTCTCTCTCTCTCTCTCTCTCTCTCTCTCTCTCTCTCTCTCTTTTAGCTCTAACTTTTGCCTAAGCCACCCTTTTGATTTTTCAACTTAGCGAGCTTGAATTAATGAAATTTGGGAGAAAACATTCCACCATGCTTTGGGCTGCTGCCTTTTTTCATTTTGAAGGGCTCTAACCTTTTGAATTATGGATTTGACAAAGCTCTTCTCTGAACTTGTTGCCCTTTTTTGAGGTACATCATTTAATTACCCGATGTGCAACAGGTAATTACATTTACTTGCTCTTTATGCTTTAACTATTTGATCATTTGACCTTCTTTTATTTGGTGCAATTGTTGATGGCACCTCAGATTCTAACATGTGCTAATTGTGGTGGATTTGACTGTTTGTTCATTTCTCTCTCTTTCTTTTTTTTTTTTTTTTTTTTGGTAAGCTCATCCATGTCGAACCAAAAGGAAGATAAGAAAATAAATGCACTAATAAGAAAATGTAGATGCATTACTATAAAGAAAACTTTATTACAAGATGACAAAAAGGGGACTGACATGGTTGGCAAAATACAAAATAAAATAAAATGGAATGATAGACTCTGACTCAAACTTAAACTCAAACTTTGATTTGGAATTCAACCTCAGACATGTCAGATTAGCTAGGCTTGAACTCCTCCATATTATGCCACTCAGGGTTGAGGTAAGATGGGGTTGAGTCGGATCTAGATTCCTTATCATTGTTTAGGTTAATGGTGGGGAATTCAGCTTGAAATGATTTACTTTGGATGCAATCTTCAACCTTTGATGCAGTTGCAACCAAAGCTCTGAAGGTGGGTTGGTATTGTGTTAACAAGTGGGCTTGATAAGTCGGGCGTAGATTCTTGATAATGATACTTACTTGTTCTTGCTCGGTTGGCCTGTTTACCATTTGAGCAGCTTTAGCCCTCCACCTAGTAAGGAACATGGAGAAGGACTCATCTGGAAGTTGCTTCATGGTTTCCAAATCATGCCTAGTGACATCTACTTCAATGTTGTAATGATATTATCTAATAAATACATGACAAATATCATCCCATGTTCTTTTTTTGCTCTTGTCCAGTGAAAGAAACCATCTCCTAGTAGCTCCAATTAGTGATTGTTGAAACATTTAAGTAAGGAGCTCATCGGTAAGTCCTATAGGTTTCATTACTCCCATATATATCTTTAAATGAGTTCTAGGGCATGTGGTTCCATCAAATCTATCCAACTCAGGCATTATGAATTTAGGAGGTAGCTTGGCATCAAGGAATAAGATCAAGCTATCCATATTAATTAAGTCATTGTGGTGCTTCAGGGATTTGATGGTTTTCTCCATAGCTTCAAGTATATCCATAATCAATTTGGCACCCTGAGAGAAAACTTCCCCACTTTGAAAAGGATCTAGGAGAGCGGAAGATCTAGACTGGGTAATGGTGTTTAGGGCTTGAGTATTGGTAGGATTCCTAAGATAGGTTTGGTTCGGCTTGCTAGAAGTTTTGGTTTGGGCTCTTGAGGATTTCCTAAGGTTATGTAGGTCAAGGTCTCAAGCTTAAGGTATTAGGTTAGACCAAAGGTAATGGACTTAGGGTAGTATGTTGGGCCAAAGGTATTAGGCTTAGGGTAGTGTGTTAGGCCAAAGGTATTAGGCTTAGGATAGTGTGTTGAGCCAAAAGTATTGGGCTTAGGGTATTAGTGTTTATGTTAAAAGCTAAGGTAATGAGGTATGGTTTAGGGTGATCGCTTAAGGTTTGTGGGAGCAAAGGTGATTGAAATAGAGGTGAGAGTGTTTAAGGTTTAGAAGTGAAGGTGTTTGGATAGAAGTGGAAAGTAAGTATGTGACCCTTCTTCGGTTCAAGGTATAACCTAGACTAGAGATGAATGCATATTTTGTTACACAATATAGATGCATGATATGCATGGGGAAAATATTTCATGAGAATGAAAAGATGCAAGGTTTTAATTATGGTATATACAACCTAAGGTCAAGATCTAGATCCATTACATGAAAGGGTAAAAGTGGTTTGGATAGGGTACCCATCACACTAGAGCAGCAATATACCTAACCACATGTGAGTTAAAGAGCCTCGTATGGATTCAATAGTACGTGCATACTCATTACACCTTTGAAAAGATCAAAGGATTTATCGCAAGGTGGATGATTTCACTATCGACAAATAGAGCCAAGGAGGGTTACTTACTCGATGTTACTTTCTATCCATTGTTTTCCTAAGAAATCTAGGTTGAAAGGCAAGCAGCCAATGAAAATTATGCATGAAAGTCATTTATGTATTAAAAGTGCCAAACTTTTATTTAAACCAATTGGTAGTCCTCTTAGTTCTTTTGTTAAAAAGAAGGTGGTCCCCAGTGGAGTCACCAGCTGTAAGGCCTCACCCAAGCACCGGTCCGATCCGCTAAGTGGGATCGAAATGCTCATTTGGGTTTGAACTCATGATAGAACCCTCGGGTTTGGATTGGTTGATTTTTTGAAAATAGTTGCCACCTTAATTTTATTTTATTTGAGAAAAGATTAAGGGAAAAACTCAATTTGACTCCAATTAATATCCCAAAGGAAAAGATCACTAGCTTCGAAACCAAAAAGGATTCAGAGATTAAGTTTTTGGTTTATTTAGAAAAATGATTAGTTTGGCAAATTTAATACAAGATGACTTAAAATAAATTTTATGAGCAATTTATATAATGCATGAACAATTATATAATGCATGAATAAACAAATAAATAAACATTCATTCAAAGCAATAAAGCAAATAAAGTAAAGGAATTAACTTACAATTCAAAACCAAAATAGGGGATACTTCCTTTAGCCCTTAACGGTTCTAGGGAAATCACACATTCGCCAAAATTATTCTAAAGCAATCACTAAAGAAAAATACTACAAAAGAAAGAAAAAGTCAATATTATAATAAAGAAAATAAACTAGAAGTAAATATTGCAAAGAAAAGAAATAATTCATAAAGTAATACACAAGAAAAGGATTGTTGTTTATTTAAATTGGATTTGATGCTTTAAATAAGCACGCCTACGTTTCCTTTTGAATGGGAATCAAAATCCACGTAGTTTGCCCTTCTTACAAAGGGGTTAGTTTAGCCTAGCCATTTTATCATGTTTCAGTTCATTGATTGAAATGTGGATCGATTGATTAAATCAGATTGATTGATTACCAAATTGTTAATTAGGTCAGGTTTTAATTAACAAGCCGATGCAATAATTTAGATTGTTTACCTAGTTGACTAAATCATACTCTAATCAACATGCCTTAAAATAATGAAAGAAAATGATTAAACATGCAAAGCAAAGGAATTAATGAAAAGAACAAACTAAGCAATCCTAAAAAAGACAAACAAAATAAAACAAACAAAACAATACAAAGCAAAAGAAACACTAAAACAAAATAAAACAAACTAAGAAAACAAGAAAATAATTACCTTATCAGGATGAGACTTGGGGACGTAGGGCGGATGAAGCAAACGATCGAATCGCAATTCCACTTTCTCATATCAGTGGAATGACAACCTTACAATGAAGACTCGAATGGCGTTATTTGGACCTCCTTGAACTGATTTGAGGAGAGCTACCTTAAAATGACCACCCAAATAAAATAAAATAAAATAAATTTTAAACTAAAAAGTTCATTCCTTTTAGACCAAACTTGCGGAGATGGTTCACTTGATGCAAAGGCTAGTCAAGCAAACTAAGAGGTTAAGAGGTTATTGCTTTGAAATCAGTTAATTTGATTAAGCAATTCTGAGTGTGGAAATGAGGTAAGGGGATGTTGCTTTTATAGGGAGAGAGTTGGGAGGCAAAATAATGAAGTTTCGATGTGGGATTCGCTTCCCAATGCAGGAAACTGCATAGGAGGCTTCAAGAACCGCACACAGGGGCTTCAGGAATGAACGAAATAGATGGAAACCACATAGAAGCTATACAGTTTCACACAGAACCTCTACAGTTCCTCAAAGGGCTGTGCAGTTTCGCATAGTCTTTGTGTGGTCACTGTTGTCCTGTGTGGTCCTTGGAGACCATTTGCCATTTTTTACTCCGTTCTCACCCATTTCATATCTGATTTAAGCCCAGTTTGATTCTATGGGTTTGTAATCGAGTGTCAGTTGTCTAAAGATGCAAATTTAAGGGTTCATAGACCCACACGAGGCTCCTTGACTCGTATGTTGTTAGGTATATCACTGCTCTAATGTGATGTGTACCCAAACTGAGCCACCCTTACCCTTTTATGTAATGAATATAGATCTTGACCTTAAGTGGTATGTACCATAATAAAAAACCTTACATCTTTGCATTCTCATGAAATGTTTTCCCTATGTATATCATGCATCCATTTTGTATAACAAAATATGCATTCATCTCAAGTCTATATTGAACCTTAAAGGGTTAAACATTCTTATCTCCATTTAAACACCTCCCATATAAACACTCTCACCTATATTCCATCACTTATCCAATAACCTTTAGACTTTCACCTTAAACCTTTAACTTAAGCATCATTATCTTTTTACTCTGGCCCTTAGCCTAAAACCCTAGACACTCTCACTTTCATCCAAATACCTTGACCCCTATAAACCTAAAACCATTACCCTGACCTTTAGTCCTAAACACCTTACCTTAGCCATTATCTTAAGCACCATTACCTTAACCATATACCTTAAACACCTTGCTTTAGTCTAACCCTAAATGCCAAACACTCGGAACCTCACACCTTAAGTGTAAACCTAAACCACCTTTAACCTTTAGGCCTTAAGCCATAAACTCGTAACCCTAAAACCCATATCCAATCCTAAAACTTTACTAGCTGACCATAAGCCTAACACACAACCCCTATCCTTATCCAAAAAAAAAAAAAAAAAATAGACACCTTAGGTTTTCCATACCAAAACCATTATCTTGATCTTACACCTAGTTCAAAATCAAACCCACTATCTTTAAAACCAACACCCGTGGCCTACTACCTTCACAACTAGCCTGTTATCCTTAAGCCTAATAACTCTGACCCAATATATTACCTTAAACCTAATACCTTTGATCTTACCCTAAACCCAAAATATTTGCCCTATCTCACCTCAACCCTAAAAAATGGTTGGCCTATGATCCAACCCGCTTGACATGGCTTCCTAACCACACTTTTGACCAGACTCCTTAAGAAGTAAGAAAAGCATTTCCAAGCTATCGTAGCTGCTTAACAAGCCTAATTCGAGGAATAAAGGCAATTCATCATTGAGAAAGTTTGGGCTATGATTAACCATGCCAGCCTTAACCATCCTAACCTAAACTTTATCTTGAATCAGATCAATCCTAGCCCAAATTTAAGCCAAACCAACTCATATCTAAACTAAGGTGGGGAAATTTTCTCTTATTTAGACACTAGATTACTTATAGAGGAACTTGAAGCCATGGAAAGAACCATCAAATCCCTAAAGCACCACAATTATCTAATTGATGTGGATAGTTTAACCTTATTCCCTGATGCCAAGCTTTCTTTTAAATTCAAAATGCCTGAACTGGTAAGATTTGAAGGAACCACTTACCCTAAGACTCATCTGAAGATATATGTAAGGGCAATGAAACATTTAAGAATTAGCAATGAGCTCTTTGCTCAACTGTTCCAACAATTACTAACCAGTGCTATCAGGAGATAGTTCCTTTCACTAAACAAAAGCCAGAAAAAGACAGGGGATGATATATGTTGTGCCTTTGTTAAGTAGTATCATTACAATGGTGAAATGGATGTTACTAGGCATGACTTGGAAACTACAAAACAACTTCCAGAGGAGTCCTTCTTCATATTCTTTATAAGGTGAAGGGCTAAAGCTGTTCAAATGGTAACCAGATTAATAGAACAAGAACAAGTAGACATCCTTGTCAAAAACCTACTTCCAAAGCTTTGGTTGCAATTGTATCAAAAGTTGAAGATTGCATCCAAAGTGCATCATTTCAACCTGAATTCCTTACCACCAACCTAAACAGTGATGAAAAACTCGAATCCAATTCAACCTCACCTTACCTTAGCCCCAAGTGGCATGACATGGAAGAGTTCAAGTTCAACTAATCTGACCTATCTGAGATTGAAATTGAAGTCTAAGTTTAAGTCTGAGTCCAAATCTCAAAGTTTGAGTCTAAATTCGAGTCTAGTCTATCATCTTATTTTATTCTTTGTGTATTTTTTGTTAATTATGTCAGTCACTTTTTGTTAAAATTTTTCATTATAATTAAACATCCATATTTCTTTTTAGTTATTTGTGCACTTATCTTTCTTGCTTAGTGGGCTTCATTTTGATGTGATTTATTATTGCTACAAACCTTCTCAATATGACCAAATTGCTTGCAGGCCTTACATTGAACTCTAGGCTTGAACTAGTAATAGTTTTTAGAGTGTGTATTCTTGTTGCAGTGAGGACAAGATGGAAACTTGTTTATTCTCTTTCCTTTGTTTTCTTCCAATTTTTTTTTAATTTTTGTTGTTCTTTGAATTTGAAATTTTTTTCTTAACTCCTTTAGATGGAGTTTGGCTCTTTTGACTTGCATAAAGAGTAGATTCAATGCTTTCTTTTTGCCTTTGAGCCTTTGTTTGCTCCACAACTTGTAAGGAATTTGCAAACTTTGGTAGAATTAGTTGAGAGAGATCCTATGACTCTTCAAGTGATGAAATTTTAGTTTTAAATTTCTCAAGTAAAGTAGTCATCACCTTTCCCACAACTCTCTTCTCAGGAAACTCCTCACCAAGCAATCTTATTTGATTAGCAACCTTCATGATTCTGTTAATATATTCTTTGACGAAATCAATTTCTTTCATTTTTAGTTCTCAAAATCTCTTCTAAAAGTAAAGAGTAGCATTTGGTTGCTTTTTGCATTCCTCTGAAATTTATCTCTCAACTTTTCCCATATTTCTTTTATTGTCTCGCAGGCTATTATCCTTGTGAAAATGACCTTACTAATAGATGAGTGTAAATAGCTAATAGCTCTAAACTTTCGAGAAGTCTACTCTTCATGTTATTTGATTTAGTTTAAAGTTGGATTTGCAGGTATAGGAGGAATTTCTTTACCAACTTCAACAGTATCCCAAAGCAGCAAACCTTTCAAATAGGCTTTCATCTTCACATACCAAATATGATAGTTCTCTCTAGAGAACATTGGAGGAGAGGTTATTGTAATATTGCTGGAAGTTGACATCTTGAAGACTCTTAAGTTTTTGTAGGTTTTTTGGTGAGGTTACCTTGTTTTCTCTCAACTCATAACTCACAACCTTTTTCAAAGATCAGAAGCTTTAATACCACTTGTTGGCTAAATATAGCTTAAAAATAGAGCAACAAAAGCAAAAGGAAAATGTATTGAAGGGAACTCACATTCTGATTTTTCATTCATCAAGTATATATAGAGATTTACAAAGAAATTTGCAAAATCAGTCAACACCAACTCTCCCAAAAATGAGGAAATCTATCTCTCTAACTTTTAGCTTAACTTATGCTCAATCACAAGAGATAAATTTCTAAAGACACTAACCTAAAATATCTAAATCAACAAAATACAAAACACAGCGAAAAAGGCTTAAGGTGACAACACTTGTTGTCACAACTAATTCAAATTATACTTTCAATGAAACAAGAGTTTTACCATCTTTAAGTAAACTGTTTACTAAAATAGTATCGTTGCCAAAGGAATGTAGAACAAAAGAACACAAAATGAATAAACAAAAGGAGAAGATGGCAATCAGCGTGTTATCCACAGATTTCAACAATAATGTAGCTAATCACACAATGTTGATGCAAAGTTCAAAAGATAGTGTCTAGAAAGGAACAATCATTGTGTTTGGATTATATTTTATTTTATTTTTTTTAGATTTAATTTAGACTAGTACTCAAATTTGAACACTATACCATAAAAGACCTACAGCAGCACAAATGAAAATGTTGCTCTAAAAGTATTGCCTTAAATATGATTGATTTTGGTCTAATACAACATAATATATAAAATGTTGCATTAGATATGATAAAAAGTGGAAAATCAACAATTAATACTTTGTTAGAAGTGTTGCATTAGATTGGATCTAATGCAACACTTTTGTAGAAATATTGCATTTTTTAGCTAATACAACATTTATAAAATATTGCACTATAGTAAAATAGACAATAAATAAATACAACACTTTTAAAGCAATGTAGTATTTAAAATAAGAAAAAAAAAAGAGTAATGTAACACTGTAACACTTTTAAAAGAAAAACAACGCTTTTAAATTATTATATAATTAAAAGTAAAATAAAAAAAATCAATAATTTTATAATATTAAAACTACATAATTTTAAATAAAACTAATCAATATATTTTACAACATTGTTTTACATAAAAATATAAGATTACGTAGTTTTAATATTTTAACTAAGGTATTGTAAAATAATAAAAAGAATAACCTAATGTTAAGAAGGAAAATGTAAAACATAATAAAAAGAAAAGCATAATTAAAATTTATAGTATCTTTTAATTATAAATTAGTTGATGATTACATATATACTTAAAACTTTAATAAATTAAAATTTATTTAAAATAATAAATCAAAAATTAAAATTTAGACTAAATAGACCAAAGTATTAAATATTTAAATTTAATAATTAAAAATTACAACAATTAAATAATATAAAAATATTTATTTTCAAGACCAATGGCACTTAATATATATTAAGAATTATAAACGTAATAAAATTGAAAAATATGAACTTTTCCATCTTGAAAAAATATGAACTCAAAACACTCTCAGTTTCTCTCTCTCTCTCTCTCTCTCTCTCTCTGCTTCCCGCTAGCCACCAAAACTTTCGCTTTCTATTCCCGCTGCTCTTTCCCTGCTCCTCTTTCTCTCTGATCGCTTTCCTTTTAATTTTTTTTTTCAAAGTAAACAATCAAACCCACACTCTAGGCAGAAAGTATTGTTTTATATCTTTGGATTTAAGTTGATTTGGCCGTTTCACTCATTGTGCTCTTGGCCGCCGATTCACTTGCCGTTGTTCAGGTAGGTATCTTGATTTCTCTATTTTACATTTTTTTTCTCCATTTTACATTTTGTTTTCTCTCTTTCTTACTTTCTCTCATATCTGGGTTATCGATTTGGCCATTCGAAGAGTTTTCTCATATGGGTTTTTTGGGCTGGGTGATGCAATCTGTTAGGTGGTTCGATCCATGGCTCGTCTTCTTCAAGCAAGAGTTCAACTAGAATTGGCCATTTTTGGTAGGCTTTGCCGTAACTAGAACTCCGATCACCAAGATCTTTCTTGGGCTTATGGGTAATAAATGTATCTTGATCTACTCTCCACTTTCGATTCCTTTGCGAATCCTCGTATGATCTAAAAATCAGTAGTTGATATCATATCCTTCCTGAAACAGTTTAAAGGTTAGGCCCCATTAAATGAGTTATTGTGCTAGCCTCTTTCCTTTTCCTGCAATTATTTGATCGGATTTTCTTGATGATGATGATTTTGCAGAGGATGGTGCAAAAAATTCACCCTTTTTCTAGGGGCACAAGAGGTGCATTCCCATTTTTAAACCCTAGTTTTGATTTTTTTTTTCCATTTTGTTTGTGTATGATCTTGTTTCAATTCATACGCTTATTCCCCATATCACCTAAAAATATTCAACTTAGGAATTAGGATTCAAGGGTTAGAGAAATCTCTGAAATATTTTAAATTGTAATTATGGATGCGTGCAATAAACTACAGATTGTCATAACCTACATTTTCCAAAATATATACGGTTTTGATGGTAGAAAATTATGATTTTTTTTTTCTTGAGATTGAGATATAGTGTACTGTTCTTGCATTTGATGTAAATGGAACTGATATTTGCTCAGTATGTCACACCTTATGTAATTGAACATCCAAAAACATCTAGAAATATAGTTGAAATGTGTATGTATGCATAGTGAAAGTGATGTAGGACAAATTTAGATAATCTGTTCTACTTTGAATTTTTCAGAAATTAAAGAGTTAAAATTGAAAATTCTAGAGCTGATTTTATAGGAAACAGATCTGGACAGGGAATAAGTAAGGGAAAAGGGGAAAAAACTTCTAAGAGTCACATTTAAAAGGTCTAGGAGTCATACTTAGAAGGTCTATGAGTCACACCAAGGGTTGAATTGAGTCACACAATTCTTAGCAATAATGCAAGATTTATTTTATTGAATCTGAAAGTTGTACAATAATGGTTATAAGCCTAAGTATTTATAGAGTCGAAACTAATCCAAATCATGTTTAAATTAGGAATCCTACACTAGTTCTCCGACTAGGAAAACAAATTAATACTAACTAGGAAATACTAAACCCACTAAAACTCCTAAATAAAGACTGAATGATAAAAAACTACTAAAATAAAAATTGAACAATGATTTCCAGCAATGCTAGAAATTACAGAACTGCCCTTAATACCTAAAGTAATGAACCAGCAGCTGTATTATATAAATATACCCATTATAAAAAGGCTGAAATTACTTTATAATTTTCCAATAAATTCCATATTAAATCTAACACATAATTCTAAACTTGAATCCTTGCATTTGAAGTTTCTTGTCTTCCTATTCTCCATCAGAAAGTGATGAGACACAATGATGTTGCATTAACTTTTATGCGTTTAGGGAAAAATTGCCTATTTTTAATCTTATGCAGTTGCACCCTATGCACAGTTCTTATTAGTAAACAACTATGGGTGTCTATTTCAATGCAAATGTTCAAGTTCTGGAATTTTAATTTGAAAAGAGTTCATGATTATTTGGTTCCTAGGTTTTGGCTATTTTAATTTGCTTGATTTCTGGAAAACTTTTTGTTGCTTTAAGTTCCTCCTTAGTAGCCATTGACAACTTATGTTCATGTGAGAACCAGAAGAGGTGAAGCCACAGACCCTTATAGCCTTGCTGAGAGAGGGTAACATATATTTTAAATTTTAATTACATTTACATATAAAGCTTTTTATGAAACATTTATATTATTTTAATTAGCAGCCGCAGTGCAAACACAGAAGCTTTTGAAATTTATTGATATTTCACAGATTTGTAGAGTGCCTCAGGATTTTCCTGGACATTGGTTGTTACTGAAATATGCTTGCAGGCTAAGTTCTCTTAATTAAATATCTATTCTTGAAAAATGTTTCACTTTTTGTTTTCTTATGTCTCTCAAAGCTTCTCAGCCTTTCATGGGTTAGTGATAATCATTTCATAATGTTTAAGAATTGATATTTGTAAATATTTTGAGATTAAATTGGAAGAATATGGGGAAACACTATTTTATCTTGGTTTCCTAAATGTTATTGAGAGCTTCTGCATAGTCCAATTGCATCTAGCCTTCATGTAATGTATCCGGTCAAGCTAACTTATTGGTTTGATATATATATAAGGTATTTTTTTTCTTATTTTTAAGTGCTCAATTGCAAAGTCTTGATGTCTTATGTGACCAATATGTAATTGGTACTTTGCTTTTATACTATGCAGAATATTGATAAAATACAAATGGTTAAATGTCCAGTCTTGGTAATCCATGTATGTTTTTCTTCTTTTATTTCGTTGTTTGAATCTATTGCTCTTTTCTTTTTTTTTTTTTTTGTATCATCTTATATAATTGAAGAGTAGTGTGCGTACTATAGTACTAGGTAATAGTAGTACAAAGTGAGACCAATAATGTCATATCCTTTTCGTATATAAGCCAAAACCCGCTAAGCATTAACAAGTAGTAGTGAGCAGTAATCAACTTTTCTGATTCTTTTTGATCAATCAGCAATGGCTAAACTTGATTTTCTTAGTTCTTTGCATTGCCACTGCAGTGGGATTCTCGAGTCGATATGTTAAAGTACCGAAATTATTTGTTATATGGTATAGACTATCTTTTATGTATTTAATATAAAAATATCTTGGTAGCATGACAAATTAATTAAAGTTATTTTTCATTTTTGTACAGCAAAATGAAATTTAAAGTTATTATGATAATGCAGCAATGATTAAACTTTACTATTAAAATACCATTTAAATTTTCAGTTATACACACACACACACACACACACACACACACACACACATTACTCTTGTCATGTTTTATGCATAAAATTTAGTTATATATCTGAGGGCATGTTATCATACGGTATATTTTCTTGTTTAAAATGACAGTTGGAGATAAAATTTATCTCCAATGAAATCATTTATAAATAAATAAAGGTTTTATATTAGTACCTTATTGTTTTTTGATTCACCTTGAGATGATGATTAATAAGACATTGAATAATTAAGTAAATTAGTAATCTTGATTAATAAAGTTATTTTATATAAATCAGTTACTCAAAGATTTCATTGGTATAGGTGTAAGCAGTATACGAGTAAGCAACAAAATTGTGTGGTGAAAGACTAGTAAGGAATGAATAAAAATGAAAATTTTCTAAACAAGGGTTAGTGCTGTATTGCTTTAATGGTTGATTACATGGTGCATAAAATTTTTAGCCTTTTTTTTTTAATATTTTTTTGTTATTTTTATATTTACAGGAATCTCAAATAATATGATTGATGCAAACTTGGGGATTCTAAAAAAGGGATTAAGGAAGGATGAAGAAAAGATTGGATGAAGGATTTTGTTGCAACGTACACAACCTGTGAATGATTATGATACTTATTTTGAATGTTATGATACCAAGAATGATTATGATTACTATTTGTATTTTTTTGTTTTGATTTAATTTAATTGAATGATTATGTTTTAATCCATTATAAAGTGTTGTAATTATTTTAAATTAATGTTGCATTTGCTTCAAAAAAATATTAACTTTATACTAAAAAATGTGTTGCACTTGTCTTACAAGCTATTGCAATTAGGCTAAATAAATGTTGTAGATGAATCAAAAGATATTGCCACATGTATTAGATAATTAGAAAAAAAAAAAAAAAAAAAAAAAAAGGTTGGTTGGATTGAAAAGTGCTGTAACATGTGCTGCGTGCTAAAGTGTTGCATTTGCTTTTTAAAAATATTAAATTTTTTTGTCATAAGTATTAGCTCCATATGCATGCAAAACTTTTTTGAGTGTTGCATTATATTAAGAAAAGTATTGCTGCAGCCAAAATGCTAATATTAAAAAACTTAACACATTTAAAACAGTGAAAAAGTGTTGTTGTAGGCTTGCTGCAGCATATTTAAAGTCTAATATAATATTTTTTGCAATATATTTAGTCTCATATAATATCTTCTATGTGTTGCTATAGGTCACTAATGTTGCAGTGAAAATTTGGTAATCATGAAGAAAATTCTATTGCCACATAGCTACCACGTAACCAAAAGCAAGCTCAGTGATTTTCTTGTATCTCTTTAATTGTCTTTAAATAGACCATTCATACTACCTTTAGAAATATGTTATTTTAGTCAGTTCATTGATTCTTCAAATAAGCAGTCCATGACAAGATTTTTGGCAATTGAAGATTAGATGCTCCAAACATTGTACAGTTATCTTTTTGGAATGGTTCTAAAGATTTCGACGTATAATATGATACATCTCGCAATAAAAACAAAATTCACCACTCAGAACTAAACATTTGGAAATGTCCAACTCCAATCTTATTCATTAATTTTATCATCAGTTATAAAATAGAGGCAATCCTGATGTGGCCACAAAATAATGATTTGCACGTGACACTTTTTTCACCTCAAAATCACAATATGAAAAAATAAAGATAAAAAATCCGACCCATATGGACAACATACAAAGATATTAATATTGAATCCTAATAACACAAAATAATTTATTTTTAGTTTTAAAAATCAGAAATTTATGAAAATATCCTAAAAGTTATTAAATTATAAAAAAAATCAGAAAATTATAAGAAAAAAACAAAGAAACTGAAAAATTAATAAGAAAAATCAATAATTAATAAAAAAATATATATATATGAGCTAAATGCATAATTTTGGCCCTATACTCTATAGATCAAACATATGCACTATTTCTTTTTCTAAAAGAGCATATATATATATATATATATATATATATATATATATATATATATATATATCAAGAGAGAGGATCCATAAAACTAGAAGTTTTACAAGTTCAACACAATTTTTTTGCTTTTGATTTATGTCAAATCTAATAGCTAATAACATATTTACAATTAAATAACTTTACACTCTCTCTCCTAATTATAAGATAATAAACTGTCCTTTTATAAAAAGAAGTTTCTCAAGTTACTTTATTTTAAAATAAAGTAATTTACTTTGTTGCGAAAAAAAAAAAATTTTTTACGAAAAATTATAATTTTATTTATATTTTTCATAAATTAAACTATTTTTTCGTAATTTTATTTAATTGCAAAAAAAGTTTTAATTTTATGAAAATATAATTTTTTTGTAATATGATTTATTTTATACAAAATAATAATTTTATGAGAAAAATAATTTTATAATTAGGAAAAAATATTACTCTTTTTTTAAAAAAAAAATCACAATCTTTTTATAAAAGATATTGTATAGGCAAATTTTTTATATTACTTTGTTTTAAAAAAAAAGTATAAAATTTTATTTTTTATGGCCAATAGGATAGTAATAAATAATAAATATAATTAAAATATTTAATGTATTATAATTAAATTAATATGCTATTATGTTTTACTAATAAAAAATTGAGAAATACTATAATGATTAAGATAGTATTTTAAATTTATATATTTATAAACTTTATAAAAAAAATAGTCTAATTTACAAAAAAATATAAAAAGATTATAATTTTTTACTAGAGAGCTTTTTTTTAATTAAGAAATTATTTTTCTTTTTTGTAAAATTGTTGTTTTGCAAAAAAAAAATAAGTTATATTTTCGTAAAATTAAAAGTTTTTTCGTAATTAAAAAAATTATGAAAAAATAGTTTAATTTATGAAAAAATATGAATAAAATTATTATTTTTCATAAAAATAATTTCTTTTTCGCAAACAAAGTAGGTTACTTCGTTTAAAAACAAAGTAATGGTAAAAATGTTCCTTTTTTATACTGCATATCTACTTTTTTAATATTTGATAATAATAATAATAATAATAATAATAATAATAATAATATTTTATTAAGTTTAACTTTGGATACTAACTAAACAAAAATTAACCCATAAATTAAAAAAAAAAATCAATATATTTTGCTTTCTAGTGAGAAATTAAGGTCACCTATGGCGTATATACCTATTGTTATTTTTAATTAACTACTATTCACACAAACAAACTAGAAATTTGCTCTCACACACACACACACATATTTATATATATAGGCAAAGAATGTACGAAAGATTGGCACGTAGCACTTATTAAAGGATATTAAAACTTATTTTTTGTAGAAAAATTGTATGTTTTAGCTCATTAAGTGGTGATTTTGAGGCCCAAATGTGGGTGGGTCCCACTACTCGATGTTTTTTTTGTGGGGGGGGGGGGGGGGGGGGGGGGGGGGTGGGTGGTGGGGTGGTGGGTGAGAGGGGGAGAAAAGGGTGCAAATCCATGGTACCAACCAAGGGTTAACTTATGAGCGCGCGACCTGCGTACACGAATGTTGAACCGAAATGCCATGTCCAAGCCCAACTTGATTTAGCAATTTTCCAAATATTTTTTTATTTATTTCCATAATTCTTCTAGAATATGATTGTTGAGTTCAACTGTTACAGGAAAATATTGGAGTTACAAAATTAAAATATGTTCTTACAAATTTTAATTCACAAACTTTAATATAGTTTAATTCTATAGCTTTTTCTCTCTCCTCCAAACTAGTATAAATAGGTGCACTTTGGCACTCTTCAAGACACACCAGAAAATACATCTTCTCCTTAGTATAAATAGGTGCACTTTGGCACTCTTCAAGACACACCAGAAAATAC
>CANTUT010000486.1:650000-651302 GCA_947687605.1 Reutealis trisperma
GGGAGGTGTAGTAATTCTGTTTCGATGTTCTGGCATGACCCTCGATGTCTGTATGTTCAGAATTTGTGAAGGTTAACCCGGAACCCTTGTATTTCTGTTGGTATATGAGTTAATCTATGTTTAGTGGTTTTTAGAGTATTTGTTAGGTTATCGAGTCGATTATGGGGTTGAGTGTAATTCTTATCATGTTTATGTTCTCTGTTGCGAGGTGTCGGTGTCTGACATCTTCCTGGTTTCCAAGGCTACTCTTCTGGGGGAAGTCGGTCGGAAGCGTCGACAGTTAGGTGAGTGATACTGACTGATATATTATTCTATTTTCATTTCATATGCATTGCTGTGTGTATATATATATGTATATTATGCATTACTATTGCATTTATAAGCATGTGACATTTGACTGTGAGTGATTAATTGATATTTTGTATTCTGTGCCATGTTATGGTTGTGATGGATGGATGGAGGTTGGGAGGATACAGTACCACCTAGGATTATGGGATTGTTATGGATTATGATGAGATTCAGAAGATGAGCTATGACTAATGGATGTCGGCCGGGCCTGCTCATCGCCAGGGCTGTTGTCAGTCGGGTCAGGGCTGCGTGGTACAGACCAGGGATGGCCGGGCCCCTTGGATATAAGAGACAGATTAATTGGATTCAGAGAGCCAGAGTAGGGGGATCGGCTCCCATATTGAGTACTGAGTATCAGTGTGGTACTGTGGACCATACCCCATCCTTGCTTGATTGGATGATTTGTCTGTCTCTATGACACGGTGCATATCATGTGCATTAGATTCTATCTGTTAGATACCAGTTTAATATATTAGCTGGTATCATTCACTGAGTCGAACGCTCATTCCTGTTCATCTTGTTGCTTTCAGGTCAGGGAATGAGCTAGCGAAGGAATTGTAATTGAGTAGACTGCCAGTCTCTCTTCGGTAGTAGTTTGTATTGTTGAGTATTCAGAAATGTATATAATAGAAGTACATTTGTAATTGTAACTCTAGAACTCCGCAATGTTACATTTTGTAATTGAGCTTTTTGTATTATTTTCAGTTATATAATCTTTGGGGTTAAGCAGAATCTTTCTGTAATTTATGATTTTCTGGCAATTATGGAATAAATGATGTTGGGCCAATTTGATATTGTGTTATGTTGTGATTTCATTTAGTTCTGCTTACCTTGTTTGGGCCCATAGCCCTTCCCAGTTGGGCTTTTCAGTTGTGTGATGTGGGCTTTTTGTCTTGTGGTATGGGTTAGGCTTACTACGGGCACTGGTAGCCACGTGCATGTCCCGTGTCCTAG